>OMNV01027688.1:0-16812 GCA_900303265.1 Brotula barbata | reverse complement strand
CAGCAACGCTTGTTGTCGTTTTTATATGTTCATCACCGCATATTAAATGTGAAAATATAGACGTTAATTTATGCCGGCTCATGAACGAAACTGGCTGTATTTTTTTCTTAAATTAAAAAAAATAAATTGTAAAGATGATTTTTGTTTTTTTTGTTTTTTTTACAAAAGTGCTAGGAAAGCTCTTTGGCGAGGGGAACCCAGTATAGATAAACATGCATAAAAAGAGGAGAAGAAGAAGAAAAAGAGACGTTGTTGAACTGACGTCGTTCTTAAATTCAACTCTCCGACAATTCTGTGTTAGTTTTCGCATGTTTGGTCTTCTTAATGTTTCGCCTCTCCTCTAACGCCAGAACAGCTGTAAAGATTAAGGATGCGCTCTCCAGACGATCACGTTGATGTGTTTGGGACTGTCAGTGAGCGACACTCTGACAGTTGCATTTTGTTTGGAGTTATGGGAGTGGCTGCTGCTGCCATGACCTCCTACCATCATTGGACGTCATTTGAGAGAGAAAAAAAACCCTAAAAACAAAGGATTGTTACTTTTACCAAAGGTCCGCCGCATGTAGAGCTGCAACTAACAGTTGTTGCCCAATTTAGCAATTATTTGAATGATTACTAGACTAATCAAGTGGTAATACGGTGACTTATCTTAAACAACTGTTTGGCTTGTGTCCCATCGTAGTAGTTTAGTCAGGCATGTGTTAGCTAACGTTAAAGACAACTTCATGAAACCTGTCCACCCATCATCTACAGCTCATATCCACGTCAGGGTCCTGGTGGGGCTGGAGCCTATTCCAGCGCTCATTGAAAAGCAGGGTACACCCTGGACAGAGAGAAATCGCAGGGAGAAAAACAACTCAATCACACTCCCATTCACATCTATGGTCCATTTAGATACTCCAATTCATCTGAGCTGCATGTCTTTGGAGGTGGACGGAAGCTTGACTACCCTGTGGACACCCAGGCAGACACAGGGAGAACATGCTAAGTCCACACAGAGAGGACCAGGGTCGGGTCGGGACACGAACCCGCATCCTTCTTGTTGTGAGGCAGCAGTGCTAACTACCGAGCCACTGTGCCACCCTGGGACATAAATCATCTTTGTAAAATACCTTTTAATGAGCTTTACTGAAATACTAAGCGAGGGCTTTATTAGGATAAAAGATTGCATGTTAAAAATGAATCACTGCTGGAATCTAACATCATTGCAGAAACTAAATAAGGCTTTTAGCCTTAAAACATTGAAACAAATGTAAGTTAAATTGAGCCATCTTGAAGGTGTTTCATAGATTAACAATGAAATATTTACTTGCAGCAGTATAATCTTGACAAGTCACGGCAGAACCTGAGAAGGGAAAACAATGCAGATGTTTTTATTCAGTGGAAATCCTCTCTCGCGTCACCGGAGGAAACCGGAGAGTGACGGTTGCCAGGCGACGTCTTGTAATTCTCCGTCTTCGTGATTTTTGCAGACGTTTGTTAAAATTGCTCGTGAGTCACTCAAGTCGTCGTCACAGCGTAGGGAAACGTCGTCGTAGTGAAGCCTGATTCAAACGTGCTTAGTTTGGGAGTGCCGGGAGGTGAAGTGATGAACGACATGTGTTTGACATCAGTCGGCCGAGTCTGAACCTGAATCTGTTGGGTTTGACATAACGTGGCCTCCTGCTGTGACCAGGCCGATAATTGATCGTAAACACCAAAGTGGGCTTCTGCGCAGACCACGTGTGTGTTATCAGACTTTATTGACTCACTGCAAACCTGAACCAAGGCTGCAGTTTGTTGATTTTCACCAGCATCACATTTAGTATGTTTACATGCACTCAGAACTCTGTAAGTATCTGTTTTTACTGTGATTTAAGGCCAGTTCACACCAGGCGCAGTGGGAAAATGCGGCACTAGTTTGCGCAACATGCGTGATCTTCTTGTAAACAAATTTGCGTCACCGAGCAGCTGGGGGGAGACTTTCTTCGTTGACGGATGCCAATTGAGGCAAAATAGCCACTAAGGCGTAATTGTGCATCTCGGTTGTAAGCACTCAAATGTCCTCCTGCCTTCAAATGAATACTGGGATTCACCAATTAAAATGTAGCCTACAAAGAATCGTGGATGACAGATAATATCTGGTACAATTCAACCTTCACCTCCGTATAATGGGGAGCTGGAGACGTTTAAAGAAATGCGACTACACATTTGAGCTAAAAAATGTGCTGGGATGTGAAGGTAATGGCATGAACGTGATCAGAGGCTCATAGATATGGCCTTGATTGCATAATAAATATATGATATTTTGTGCGTGCATGTGAATAGCCGACGTCTTTGTGTTTTTGTTTCTAAACTGTATGTAAATCCATCTTTTTATCACATAAAAGAGCGTGCTGGGACACCAGAGCGATCAGGTTTTCACAAATTTTCCGCTGCAGTCGGGACACTGTTGAAAAAACGTGCCACCGTACAAATCAAAACGATTTCATTGGTCACGTATGTACTTAGGCTGAAGGATTTTTGCACGTGACAAAGTGGCCGTGGAGTTTTGCACGCTTAAGTTCTGCCTTGGTGTTAAAGCTTCTATTATAAAGCAATGAATCAATTTTTATAACTTTCCGTGCGCATATTCTGCACGGAAATTTGCACTTGGGTTGAAAGGTTTTAAGACAGGAAAATCTCTGCATCTAACTTTGGGTAGCAGTGGGCAGCACCCACACGCAAACACACACATTAGTTCCTGAGAACCAACTTCAGATCCTCTGCCTAGTGCCTTGGTCAAGGGAAGTGGCAGGAGTAATAAGATGAAGGTACATGGGGGTTTTTGATAAAAAAAGGAGCACCAGGAGGAAACCACAAGGTGTGGCGGTCAAACCCCGGACTCGAACCCACAACAAAAAATGTTAGGCACACATTATTATATTATTAAAAGCAAACCTAGAAAAGCTCGGTTTCCTCCTGCATTCACAAAGTAGCCCAAATTACTTTCAAAAACAAAAAGTGAAAGTAACTATCCTGGACCTGCAGGCTGGCAGCACGAGACACCACCCGGTGTTCTCTGGCATCCCTGGTCCAGAAATGATCCAGAGAAAATGGTGGAGAAGTTCATCACTTCATCAACAGCTGATAGTCTCAGCAGACACAATAAAAAAAAAACAGCTGAGGGGCAGGAATTACAGCACTGACATTCAGGTCTCTAAAGAGATCCTGAAGAGAAGCAGGAAGCTGTTCTCCGTCAAGAGACAATGTACTGATGGTGGGGCCAGAGCAGGCATCGCGGTGGATCAACGGAACAACCACAACCACAACAAGGACCCACCCGTGGCTCTTTTAATCATCCACCTAGCGCTGCATGTCTCATTTGACAGATGACACGGTTTAGGGGTAAATATGTATTTAACTGACTTCATCCACATCAGACAATTGATAATGTGGTACATTTGTAAATAACTATCCATATTAGTTACCGTTGCACAAACAATCACTCGAATCGTAACAGTAAACAACAGCACACGCTTTCTCATGCCACCCTTTTTTCTTGTAGCGTTGTCTGTTGTTAGTTAATATAGTTGTGCCGTATTCACCATGTTCATATGGTTCTCTTCTCTTCTCTTCTCTTCTCTTCTCTTCTCTTCTCTTCTCTTCTCTTCTCTTCTCGAGGGTTATAATGTTAATCCAGAATACATTTACATACATTTACACACATCATCAATTTACTCACTCACTCACCCACACATACACAACCCTTTTGCATACATCTGACCCAGACCAAGTCAAATTGGATGTTTGTTTCTTTTACAGTGAGGTTTGTATTTGGAGTGCTGGAAGAATCTAGATTTCATCCCAGCTAATTAAAAGCAGACCTGGTCTTTCTACAACAAACCCGTCTATTAGAATTAGAAAACAAGGGCTGAGTATCGCTACCGATTTCCTGAATCGATTTGATTCTTATTTAGAACGACATGCACGCTAGAGAAGTCAACGGTGAAACTCTACAGTGCAGTCGTAGGCGATCATTCAAGGACTGCAGTGTGAACATTTCAGCTGTGAAAGGACAAAATCTGAACGGCAAATTTGACCGGTTGGCATCGGACGTCTTTGCTGATTACGTTTCTGGGTGAAGTCTGGTCAAATGGTCTCAGAGATTTTGTGGTATTTACACAATAAGTTACCTTATTGTGCATATTGCTTTGCTTTTGTCCAGCTCTTCTCTGTCGTCATATTTTTTTAATCCAAAATGCTGCCAGACATCTGCCTTCAGACCTGACGGAGAGCTCAGTGGAGCAACTTCTGTCACGTTTTGGTTCACCCGTCTCTCACGTAGACACGTAGACGTAGAATACATCTTCCTCCCTGGCTAAACAAAACGCCGGTCTCGATCTGTAAACCCCGGCTTCATTTTGCACAGACCTTCACGTTGTGCGCCGTACCCTGCGTCAGGTGCTGCATGTGACCCTGGGGCTCAAACCCACGACCTTCTTGCAGTGAGGCAACAGTGCTAACCACAATGTGACTGTGCTTCCCCCGGAGGTTATTATCTCAAATCACATTTCATACAGGTTTTTTTTTTTTAGCTTTTAGCACATCTCCAAACAAAAGGTGTCGCAGTCTTGTCCAGAAACAGAGAAAATTTCAGAACCTGAAGGCCAATTTATAGTTATTAATTTGTCAATATTTAATACTAACATCTATATTGCACATATTTATCACCCAAATATAGATGACTTCCACAATTTTTGTAATTATTATGTCAATATGGCAATTATAGTCAGAGGGCAAGCAGTTCAGGCACACATGGAATTGGCAACAGATACACTGAAATAGTACTCAAATGATTCTTATCCTGCAGCCCGAATCTCTGGCAGAGTTTCTCTCCGGTTTCATCATGGGCGGGGCTGCGGCTACACACACACACACACACACACACACACAGAGTTCAGCAGAGCTGTAACATTATAAAGATGTTTTCGCTTTCGCTCGGTCCTAATGAAACAAACTATCGACTCATGTTTAGTAGATGCAGAATCTTCTGTACAACAGTCCAAAGTCTAACAACTCAGCTCATAAATCAGGTAGTGATGTGTGTGTGGCAAACGAGTCGGCTCTATCAGCTGACTCTCCTAAGGGAACGATGGGAGCCAAGTCCAGGATGAGAGCCTGCTTTTTATCTTTCTTTCTTTCTTTTTGTAAAGTAAGTTAAATTAGATTAGTGCAGAAATAGGATGATCTTTTGCACATTATAATTTATTTTTTTAATTTGTTATTCTGTTTTGACTTTTGCGTGTGACAGTTCAATGAATGGAATGTTCAATACACAACGTTTTTATGCTAAACATAATGTCAAATGATGTTATTCTGGGAATCATAAGGTTTAATATAATGACATTGAATAATTGAAGTGATATATGAGCACACATACCATCACAGGTCAAAACATTGCTACATGTGGCTGAATTATAGATTATAGCCAGAAGTGGTAAGAAATGAATTAACAGAGCCTCATCTTATTGCCGAACAGAGCCACGTGAACTGGCTCGCTAAAAAGTGCCCAGAATCAGGTAACGCTGTGACAAAAAAGGCGCAGAGCGGGAATGACGAACTGAATTCACACGGCTGAGGTTCAACAAGAAACTAAAACCACGTACTGTATGTACTGCTCCCGGTGTGGCCCAATGTTTGCAAGGAGAACGACGATTGCCGACTCCACGCTCTGCGCCGCACACTTTGAACATGAAAACATAGTAAAGCACACGAACAGCACAAACTATGCGGTCACAAATGCTCGGGTGCATTTTATTGGACTCGTTGTTTTTTTATTGTTTAAGTACTGGTTTTGCTTTGTGACTTTAACGGCGATTGTTATTTCTGTAAGTTGTCTGTTACTAAAGCATTTTTCAGTAATGCAGTTTTGGGAAAAAAATTCTGAATGTGTTGCATTGCATGTAGATTTTAAATGGTGCCCCTCAATCATGTGCTGGTGCTCCTAAAATATTCAGTAAGAAGCAACGGTGCTCCTACTGAAAAAAAGTTAGTCTGGAGACCTGGACATTAGTCACAGCAATATCAGCTGTAGACAAAGAGGAAGAGATTGGTTAATGCTGCCGAACGCCACAGTGCTGCAGTAATAGACTAAGTGTAAGAAGACAGGTCCATCCATCACCCTGGCCTGCACACGTGCACTCATCTGCTTATTGACTCGTACCCTCCAGGCCAAAAAAGTGAGTAAATCTGTCCTGTCAGTCTCTTCCTTTTACTCTGCTTACACTAGAATACTTCAAATTGGGGCCGAAACGATTCCTCGAGTAATTCGATGACTAAAAAAATCCAGCACAACTTTACAGCGCACTGTGTTTCGCGTGGATGGTTATTTCCGTCGCACAACGCGTGGACAGCGCAACGCAGGCGTGCAGCGCAAAATGTATGTATGTATGTACGAGGTTTACAGATGGGGACCGGCGTTTCTTTTAGCCATTGAGGAAGATGTATTGAGGAGGGACACATAATGCCAACCCACTTTGTTGAAGCCCACCTGATATGCCCACATGCTTGGTAACGTGTTTTCCTGAGAGGGCTTTCCTCCAGAGTTCTCAGAGTTTCTTGACCTTCGGAACACACATTTATTCCGGAAAACTGCATTCAGCGATCTCTATTGGCGTATTTGGCGTAAAACACCGTATATACTGATGCTACTTTTTTATACCATCCTCTATTTAAATTGATTTATATTTTGTTTCACTTCACTATCCCTTTTGCTGCTGTAGACTGCAAATTTCCCCACTGCGGGACTAATAAAGGAATATCTTATCTTATCTTATCTTATTTTGGGTTTATAATGGCTGAAATCAGTGCCGTTGCTAACCCATGATGTGTTTTATTTTCTCGTTTTTATATCACTATTGCCCATAAATAAAGCTAAAGTGATTTCATGAAAAATGCAGTATTTCTTATATGTTTACTTGATTAATCGCCAGAATAATCGGTAGAATACTCGATTTCTAACAGAAGCGATAGCTGCAGCCCTACTTTACATGTCTCATGTTACACATCAAATATTGACAAATGGACCAGGACAGGTTGGTCGTAGGGTTGTAGAGTCAGTACTGCAAAATCAGCGTCATGAATGAAGCGTGCTGTGCCGTATTCTCAGCTTAAAGGAAAAGTCGAGCTCATTTCATCTCGTAAAGGGCTGGGAGGCATATCAACTTTTAACTGGTCGATATATTTTCAAATGTGGTATAGGGTGAATCAGTGCTGTTTATATCGATGTAAAGCGGTGCCAGCGTTTGCAGCTGTGTTCTCTCAGTCTCCGTGCAACCCCACCACCAATCTCCCTCTGCACATGCCGCACAAACCTGACCCTACCTGACCCTACTCGCTCACATGTCTAACGGCATGGAAGGAGCCGGAGTGCCGGTAATCTCCAGAGAACACCACAAACAGGTGGCATCCAAAAGATCAATGAACGTTGGTAGGAAGAGTGTGGTAAACTCTGCAGTCACCCATGGTGTAATATGTAAAAAGAAAAGAGGCATGATATAACTATCATCTCTCTCTCTCTCTGTCTCTGTCTCTCTGTCTCTCTCTTTCTCTCTCTCTCTCTCTCTCTGTTATTGTTGATAAAGAGCTTTCTCAGAGACATGCATATATTATTTAACTTAAAAAGGTACTTCAGTTTATATTTTTTGTTCATTTACAGACATGATGATATATTGTGCAGCTGTATTTGTAATGAGTAAAGTCTCACATTAGGATTTGATTTACAAGTGAATATTTCTTACTAGAAAATACGGTGATTTGTGTCGAGGTGCAGATCGTCTATCAACATTCAACCTAACAATACCCAGACTTGATATTTGGTCCATATCACCCTGCCATATCTCTTAACAATAAGGTGATAATCCTTAGTTTATCATTGTTCTCCTCTCGTGACTAATACCTAATAGTAGCAGGAGGTTGGGGAACAATCACTCCCATAATTCCATGTGAAATACTGCTGTCACAGCGAAGTGATGACACTCATCAATCCCACACAGCCTTAGTCTGTGTGATGATTAACCAATTGTTTGTCGTAAGAATTGGATTCATAAAATATTCCTTAGTGGAATAGGTCTTTTCCATGTCATTTTTTGTTTTTAGACGAATATAAAGGACCTAACGATGGATAACGTTTGTGCATCACTGTCGTAAGAAATTCACTCAAAGCTGAATAAATCAGCAAAAAATTTTTTTTTTGCTCCTTACGTCCCACTTAAAACTGCATATTCGTCCACCAAAACTGAGCTTTTCAGAAACACGGTGGATTTTGTGTGTGCATTTGAAAATTCAGTTTTCACTTTGTAGTGCAGATGAGAAAACTTTGAAATGCTGACGTGATCGCCATGCGATCCCATCATATGTTTCTGGATTCATAAACAAAGATGGTGGTCGATGTAGTGCAAATGTCAGTCTTTTTGTTGTCGACTTTCATTGTTTTCCTGGAGTTGAAAATAGTTTTTTATTCATTAACCAAGTATTTCTCTCTCTTGTTTTCTCCGTGCAGCGTCCGAGCCAACCATGAGTCTGGACTCAACGCGTTTCCAACGAGAGAATAGGAACACAAACGAGGAGCAGACGGTGAATTGCAACATACAAAACGTTAAACTGGAAGTGACCTCAGGAATTTCTTGCTCCATCTTCCAAACATAAACACTGTTCTCCAGAAGCCATTGTTGTCAAAGAGCGTTCGTCATGCCTCCGCGTTCCCTGTTGTGATAAGGAAGCCCATGGAAGGCCCTTGACTTTGCCTGAGCCGATGTTTGTACTCTACCCTTTAGCTTACATGGAGACTAATGGGTGTTGTGCATTCCTCACACGTTTTGGAGATTACCAAAGTGTTTCTTCCTGCTTCCTGCGCGCCCCTTCCCATCACGTTCTCGGTGCAGCTGTTTGACTCGGCCACCGGCAAGGTTTAGGGATGCCCAGGCACAGGAAAACCAGGCTCCAGCACTGGCCTCCACACAGACTGCTGCTTCTAATACGAGTCCTAGACTGAAACAAACTCCCTCCTTCTCCAACAGAGAGAACGAGGACGTCAGCTTTTAATTTGAAAGACTTCTCCACCGGACCGCTCTTCACCGGGTGCCAAAAACCCAAATCGGATTGAAGACGCCGTGCCAAGATAGATTATCATTCCTGACATTTCCCTTTTGAGTTCACAGTTCTTTTCTTTCTTTCGCCATCATTTCCTCCTTCTCCTCTCTTTTGTGTTCATTTCTCACCAAAACAAATCTACCTCTGCCAAACTCCTAAACTGTATCAAACCCCCTTTTAGAGACCAAGTGAACCAAAACGTGTCCTAGCCTGCCAGGTTTGTAAGGGTGCGGATCATTTAATTGAAAATCTCAATTTTTATTTGTCCGCTAAATCAACGAGCAAATAAAATATTCGATTTTTGCGTCAGCGTCGAAGCGGCGCAGTGATATTTCAGTTTTACATTATTACAGCCATTTTTAATAATAATTTGAAGATAAATCTCACTCAGCCTTTCGTTATGACACAGTGCCACGTGTTGATTGGCGTGTAGGTAACAGACTCTGTGTCCGTCATGAAACGGTGAGCTCTCGCCTCACCGTCATCTCTCCAACTCTCATTTTCTCTCTCCTGTCTTATTTTCCCGGTCCATTATTCAGCTCCTCCTTTTTTCCCCCCAAATGCCTCAATTCAAGCAAACCCACCTGAGGAGTTAAATGAACGTCTGAATGACACATTCCTCAACGCGGCAGCTGGCGAACGCAAACGCACATCGGTAAACGCAAGGAGCGATGCCAGGCGGCAGCAGCGGCAAGAGTGGAGGGCGGGGTCCGTCCTCATCGCCCCTCCCCCACTCCGTGGTCCCACCCAGCCGACCCCTGCGACCTTCCCGCTATGTACCCGTGTCGGCCGCCACCTTCTTCCTGGTCGGATCCACCACGCTCTTCTTCTCCTTCACGTAAGACCCTGCGGGATTGTCACCGGCGATTATTTTGACAATCTACTAATTTCATTTATTCTTTGAGTAGTCGATATGTGTATATGTATGTACTCTGCATATCTTATATGGAAAATGTGTGTTGGCATCTTGGAGTCTATATGTCCATGTTTCTCACTGGTTGAGTGACAGCCAGGAAACATTCTCAGGGCATTATAGTCGGTTTCATTCTTTCCGTTCCATCCAAGATTCGGTCTAATCCAGTTACAGCGCTTAATTGCGTTACTTTTGAAAAGGTTTTGAACTGAGAAGACAATTATTATTAACAGTGCTACATTGTGCCAAATATATCAGTGTGTACAATACATTTATTTTGACGTTTCTTTGATGGAGGAGGCGGGAGCCTCAATTTTAAATTGGATTGAGATTTGCCGTACAGATTATTTTAAACAATATTTTCTTCGATTGAAAGGACAACTTCGCTCCGTGGGTTCGACCCAACCAGAGTCTGGGCAATACTGATAGTAATGATGTAATGGTATACCCAGGAGGTGTCAGCGATTATGAATCATCAAGGAAGTCCAGCTACAGATTTAGGACATTGCTGAAATTTTGAATGCCCGGTTTAATCCTGTCATATCTCCTTCATACACACGTGTCTGTCAGAGAATGAGAGTGACTAGTATGTTGGTGCATATGTGTGAGAATCCAATCGCTGAGTGTTTGGTAGGGGGCTAGAGCTGAGATTAGATAGAAAATAGGCCAACATCTGTCACTCAGACAAAAACTCATCTTCCACCGTCTAATTTAAACCTAATCCCAAACCTACTGATAGATAAACCAGCTCAGTCTACCACGGTTTGCACACTACTTAGTTACAATTTTTAAGGCTTTAAGTATTTTATGTTTGGGTGACACAACTCTTTGTTTGTATTTGTGTTTGTGTTTGTGTTTGTGTTTGCTTCTTCTCTGCCATCACTGGTTGACTTGGCTGCAGATACGCCGTCCATCAAGTCTGAATTTCCAAACGCTCGTCTGTTCTGTAGCTTCAGCTGCTTCTTCTCCGTGATGAAGGATGAAAAGAACTAAGAGTAAATGTTGTGTTCACTCGTATGACCCCACGCGGTCTCTGTCTGTGTTTAGGTGTCCGTGGCTTTCAGAGCGTTTCTCCATAGCCGTGCCAATTTACAATGGAGTCATCTTCCTGTTTGTTTTGGCAAACTTCTGCATGGCCACTTTCATGGACCCCGGTATCTTCCCCAGAGGTGAGTGGATGAGAGGTCATTGTATGAACGTATGAAGCCTTCACAGCGTGTCACAACGCACACATTTCTTCTTCCTGTTTCTGTCCATTCAATATCTCTCCGATAATGCAGAGAATTCCGTGTAAAACCTTTCCACCGTCATGAAAGGGCCACAAGCAAGTGAGAACAAACAGAAATATTATTTACTGTTAAACATTTACAGCTCTCAGCGAGGGATGGATGTGGTTAAGATCTTAGTTGATACCGATATCGGTGCTGCTTATCGATTCCGGCGCACCCACTGAGCCTGCACTACGGTCCGCACTGGAAAAATGTAACCTTTGGCAGATATGTTGACGAGCTCGAGGCAAACACACGGGGTAGAGAAGATTTGTTACAGATATGTTTGGGCACCCTTGCACGAAGCCTTGCTGGAGTGGTGCTTCGTGTGAAACTCCTACATTTCCTGGTAAACGATCCCACGTTACCAAGCTGCGATAGCTAACAACAACAACAACAAAAGTCGTGTGTTTTTCACCAAGAAAGTGTACATTTTTCTTTGTGCTAGCACTATTGCTAACCCCTCCTAAGGTACGCATATAGGCCAGGCATAAAAAATAAACAGCAGCTGTTTGAAGATTTTGACCAGCATTAAAGTGACCGACGTCCAAACACACACGGCAGAATCGGCTGCAGAGGAGCTTGTGGGTGTTTCAGCTTTGACCGGCTAAGCTGACATTTTTAACAAACAGTTTTTCTTCCGTCTCAATCATCGGATTTGCCAGTACAATTGTTCATTGAAGTCACGGCTCTGTAGCTGGCGTGCGTCGTGTAACACGTAGACTTTCACGTAAATAAAGCAAGAAAAAGCATAAGTCATGAAGTAGCAGGACTTATTCTACAGCTACAACTCGCTCTGTGCACCCAGGAACTAAAACTCATTGTTTACAGATTGGCCACACACCCTTTTTACATCGTAGTAACACCAACAGCAGACGTACCGTGGTTTTGGTTTCCTGAATACATCTAACGAAATGCTAAATCCTGTGCACACGTTACGTGATGTCATCAGCTACGTTATGGCTCAATTCCAAAACGAATAAAGTGAATTTTCCCAGTTTTCTGCTGGTCCACAACAAATTCTGGTGGAAGCAATGTAGAGTATCTGGTGGATCGTGCAGCATCGGTGCTTAATGTGTGGTCTCGGGTTGGTGGCGTGTGACGGTGTGTGTTTTGTTTTCACGCCTCCAGCGGAGGAAGACGAGGACAAAGAGGACGATTTTCGTGCTCCCCTCTACAAGACGGTGGAGATCAGAGGGATCCAGGTGAGGATGAAGTGGTGTTCCACCTGTCGCTTCTACAGACCACCGAGATGCTCACACTGCTCTGTCTGTGACAACTGCGTGGAGGTACACGCACACACGGAACACACACACTCTTCATCGCGCCAACTCTTTTGAACAGCATCGTTCTGATTTTCAATTTATGTTCTACACTCAAACTGAAGCTCGGCTATTAAAAATCTCTAGTGTCCAGTTTAGAGGGGTCGTCTCATCTATTCTTTTCTTTTTTCCTATCATGGATGAAAGATTGGATCTGATCCGTGCGTAGCAGCACTGAGAGATTCTGACTCATAGCAAATTAATCTTTACGCTCAGAATATACCGGATCCTGTATTCACGCGTTCGTGTTGGAAGAACGTCCACTTAAAAGGAAAAGGGACACGTCTTATCTGTTGGACTGGTTTGTGTTGTTCAGGGGGTTTATGTCCTCAATGGGAGGATAAATGAAAATGCTACCGTGTAAGGAAGAGGCTGTGGCTCACCCCGGTGCCCCGGTGCCCCTGTGGTTGCTTCATGCCAGGTGCTTTGTCGTGGCCTTACATCGAAATAATCGGAGGATTTGAAATCAGCAAAATAAAAACCAGCGGCGATGGATTCATTATATCGTCCCACCCTGGGCGAGGGGAGGAGGATGTTAGCCACAAACCGAAACTTTCTCGAATGCGTTAACGTCAGTGAGGCGGAGGTAATGAGCGGAGGAGACCTTCTATCTGTACTCTTTATCTTGCTTTATTGTCTTCTACCCTCTTATCCCGCAGGACTTTGACCACCACTGTCCATGGGTGAACAACTGTATAGGCAGGAGGAACTACAGATACTTCTTCCTCTTCCTGCTGTCACTGACGGCCCACATCATGGCCGTGTTTGGCTTCGGCCTGCTCTTCATATTATACCACCACCAGAACATAGACCGCCTGCACTCCATCGTTACGTATCCTTCTAGACAGACCGTCACGTACATTTGGGCAGTAATCTCCTCATTGATAGTGGGTTGGGGGGTTTTTTTTTGGGATTCCCACTAAGCCTGTTGTAGTTGGTACAGTATATAAGCATATTTCTGCTATTTTCACGCTGCAAGATCTAAAGGATTAGTTTGACTTTTTTGTAGAGTTTTACAAAAAAACGAACAAATATAAGTGCTGAGAAAGAGCTGAACATTAATAAATGACTTGGCATACTGAGACACTAATGCTTTTGAGACGTCAGCTCCATAAAGAGTACGTTAATTCATTACGGTGGTCGGTGGAGCACCGGAGGCCCCACCAGTCCAAACACACGTAGGTTTGGTAAACTGGAAGCTCTCACGAGGTTGTGCGTCGGGTGAGGCTGCCCTGTAAACTAACAGCGATTGATGATTTCCATGGAGCTGCACGTCCGTCTGCTGCCAATCTGACGGCACCAGCCTGGTTTGGACCGAGGACCTAAAGGGACCAAAAAAGGAACTAAAAAATGACTTTTTGAGCTTCATTGTCTTTTGAGTGTTGTTGGATGTGTCACACCGAGTGCCAGTTGTTGTTTTGTTTTTTTTTGAATGTAGCAGACAGGTAAAGTGTGTTAACCCTGGCTGGGTGTCAGATGTTCCTTGACCTCCTCTGTCAGGCTGGCTGTGATGTGTGTTGCAGGACTGTTTTTCATCCCCGTTGCTGGTCTCACTGGTTTCCACATCGTCCTTGTGGCCAGAGGCAGAACGACCAACGAACAGGTAGGAAACACTCGGCACTTTTCCGCGTGCGTGGGTTCGCAGCGTGTCTTTTGTTCGATGTCGCGCGCGTGTCTTGTCATTTCCACGAAAGGGTTTTCTGGATCTGCAGCACATCTTGGATTTTTTTTTAGCTCGTGGAGTCTCCTCGGCCCACGTCGTGTGAGGCGTGCGTGATGTGCAGTGTCAGCATCGACACTGCAGTTTTTTGAAGGTGCAATTTCCACATTGCAAACTAATGTGATTAGTCTGTTTAGGAACGTTAGCCACCACTAAGAGTGCTCATCCATTATCTATTGGCTAATATGGGGCATGAAAGGTCAAACCCGGCCACGAAAACAGAAAGTACCTTGATGACCACGATGGGAGTACTTTTACATTTCACAGCATCGCACCAGACGATGCAGTCTTCTCTTGTTAGCTCCTGTGGTCCATCCTTTTGTCTTTGTGGTGCAGCTCTATTCCCAGATATGACATGTAAGGATAACGGATGATACAAAGCTGCATATAAAGGAAATCAAAACATCAGACATCAGCGTGTCTTTCTTTGAAGTAGCTCGCCTCAGTGTAGCTTTGTTTGCACGGACCCAGTTACTTTCTCTACACCCCCAAACTGGAACTCATTGTTTACACCCTACAAGCACGCACGCAGACACACACAACACACACACACACACACACACACACACACACACACACACCAAGAGGAGGGCACAGAGTTCATCCAGTAATATTTGAGGTTTAGTGTAAGACAACTGCCCAGACTGATGGGTGGACTTTGGCAAAATGAGTTGTCTCACACTGTCTCACTTTCACATTCTTCTCTCTCTCCCTCCCTCTCTCTCTCTGTCTCTCCCTCTCTCTCTCTCATCCCTTCTCTCTCTCACTCCCTCTCTCCGTCTGTCTCCCTCTCTCCGTCTGTCTCTCTCTCTCTCCCTCCCTATCTCTCTCTCTCCCTCTCTCTCTCTGTCTCTCTCTCTCTCATTCCCTCTCTCTCTCTCACTCCCTCTCTCCGTCTGTCTCTCTCTCTGTCTCTCTCCCTCTGTCTGTCTGTCTGTCTCTCTCTGTAGGTAACAGGGAAGTTTAGGGGAGGAGTGAATCCGTTCACCAATGGCTGTTGGAGGAACGTCTCTCATGTCCTCTGCAGGTCACAGGCGCCCAGGTGAACTTTTGTCTCCACTAACTTGCACTGTTATCAGGAAACGCTTTATTGCAAGGGTTGATTGATAAATTTTGAGCCCGATCATCAAACGATACCGTCCAAGAAAAAATATAACATCATTAAAATGTTATTTATCACTAAGATATGACACATGCTGGATGTATGTGTCATATTTTTCTGATTTCATTTCATCAGTATGACTGGAGCCTCTGTCCCTGTGTGTGTAGGTATGTGGGCAGGAAGAAGAATGTGCAGAGTGTATGTGTGCAGCCTCCTTTCCTGAGGCCTCAGCTGACCGAGGCCCAACTGGCTGTAAAGATCCTGGATAACGGGATTCAGGGAGAACTCCACAGGGTGAGGAAAACGTCTACACTCTTCATCCTGTCACACGGGGCCATGTCGCCACCAGATCTAAACTTTGAACTCTGCTCTTTTCAGTCCAAGTCCAGTCTGGAGATGATGGAGAGCCAGTCATGTGATGCTGAGCCGCCGCCTCCTCCTAAACCGGAGCTCCGATATCCCGGTCTGTCCAGAGGGAATACAGAGGGTAACCGCGCCTCTCCAACTTCCTGTTACAATTAGCTGAAAATCTCAAGAACGTCACCATTGTCAGATGTAAAGGTGTCGGAGGATGTTTTATTTCTTAAAGCTAAGTGCCAGTCATAAAAAAAAAACACAGCAGTGAGCTCAGGGATCCTGTGTGACCCCGGCGGAGCAGGTGTGTGGCCTACAGAGAGCGACAATCCACACACAGCACGCAGGCCGAGTGTGTTATCATTTACAACAACGTGTGTATTATCTACTACTGTCACAATACCAAAACAATGACCTCGGTACGATACTCGGCCAAGTATCTGGACACCGATACTGTAACAATACCACGGCATAAACCTAAAACATCAGGAGAAGTGAAGGAATAATAAATTGGATAACAGTGCTGACGTGACAGAAATGAACGGGTTTAAAAATGGACAGCAGAGGACAAGTCTGGACAGGAAGTTAGTCATTTTACATGAATAACTACGATAACTATAACTGTACCTGCAGCAGGGAGTGAGAGCAGAGCGCTGCACACACACCACCAACCAGTGTGAATGTCCCTGTGATTTCAGATTGATTGGTTTTCTTGAACCGTGATTTCAGATTGATTGGTTTTCTTGAACCCTGATTTCAGATTGATTGGTTTTCTTGAACCCTGATTTCAGATTGATTGGTTTTCTTGAACCGTGATTTCAGATTGATTGGTTTTCTTGAACCCTGATTTCAGATTGATTGGTTTTCCTGAACTGTGATTTCAGATTGATTGGTTTTCCTGAACTGTGATTTCAGATTGATTGGTTTTCTTGAACCCTGATTTCAGATTGATTGGTTTTCCTGAACTGTGATTTCAGATTGATTGGTTTTCTTGAACCCTGATTTCAGATTGATTGGTTTTC
>OMNV01027684.1:40171-55010 GCA_900303265.1 Brotula barbata | reverse complement strand
TTAAAAGGGAAGAGAGACAGGTGGGAGATTGCAGGTGTCCTAGCAAAACCAATTTGTAATGTATTAAGATTGGAATGTGATAATGTATCCTCATTTCCCCTCTTCTGTAAACCTCAGCATCTCCCTTTGAGGACAAAAGACGCACGGAGAGAAAAGAAAAACAACACAACTCTGATCCTCTACGCTCGGAACCCTCCGGCAAGATTACAGCCAATAAGGGGAGAGAGAGTGTCACGCTTGGAGGGCAAGAAGAGCTGCAGCGAGGTGAGCGGAACGCCGCACGGACAGCGTGTACGCAACCAGGTCAGGTACAGAGACGCAAGCCCTTACACACACACACACACACACACACACAGCGAAAGGGAAGCCCTCCGTTGATAGGTCATGAAATTGGTCATGTTGGGACTTGAATGATGTCCGAGAAAATCTGGGTCACTCGAGCACCAAATATTGATAGAATACGAATAAAATACAGTTTAAAGAAAAATTTAGCAAATCTTAACGCTGTCTTGTGTTTAATATTTTTGAAGATTTTACTCTTATGTCCATTTTCTAAGATAGAGTATATAGTATTTGTTGAAAATTGTCAAAGTTTCCAAACAAAATTGCTGAAGTGCAGCAAAAGATTTTTTTTTGATTGATCCCTTATTTATATTTATATTAATGAGCACAAAGGCAGCGTCTGACCAATGGGGTTGGGAGCGGATCTTAAAGAGACGGTAGCTAAACCAGCACGTTTTCACTCAGTGTGCACAGCGATAGCAAGGTAGAGCACAAATGGAGCGACGGTTTTTTCTCACCGCAACACCATCAAAGGAAACGAGCAGATAAACATGGAAATGTGCACATGTCCCCTTTAAGGACGTGTCTGAGATAAAAACAGCTGCTAGGACGCTTCAGTGGCTTGGAAAATGGAGCATGGATGTTTCATCGTTCATCCCAAAGGTCTGTGAACAGTGTGGGAGCAGGTGCCCACCTGGCAGACCCACCATCGCAGGTTCAGGACCGGACTCAACCATGTCCGCGTCATCGGTGGTCCCAGCTGGGAACGTGGCGGACCGCTGTTTAGGAAAACGTCTCCAAAGCTCCATTTTCCAGTCCAGTGAATGCACACGTATGCACACCCACACACACACACACACACACACACACACAATGACAGTATTTGCATATCCAAGTGAGCACTCTCGGTGCAGGGTTCAGCCTAAGGGGTCTTGACTTTACTCTAGCGGAAATGAAAGTGCATAAACACATTCCTCATTACAACAGTTGGGGTCGACTGGCAAAATGTTCCGCCGTTACGTGGGAGACGGAGGGCTTAAGGCAACGCACAAATCTTTCCCCTATGCTAATGCCACATCATTAGAATCATCAATAATGCATTTACCTGGAGTTGGTGTTACGGTGAATTTCATAACGGCGTACACGGCGGCTAAATAATGCATACGAGGAGGTCGGCGTGCGTTTTTATTAGCAACAGCATAAAATAACATTGCAGTAAGCAAGAGGGAGGAGTATAATGCTAACCGAAGGGAATTTTCTTCACTTATTTTGTGTCATTTGTTTACTAAATAGGTTGTTATTTTCAGCCTGACCCACAAGTCGGCTATGGATGATGACATAAATCTCTAAGGAAACACATTCACTCTGCTTTTGATGATACAACCACATCCTATATGTAAATAAGCTGCATCCCCAGGGATGAAGATTTCATCTGTTTAAGATGATTAGATTTGTGTGTGTGTGTGTGTGTGTGTGTGTGTGTGTGTGTGTGCGAATGCATCACTTGCACATCCGTATCTGCAATTATTCAGGATGGCATCCTGACATAACGCACAGGAAAAATAATGGCAGGATTAGGATGTGTGTTGAGGTCTGGAATCATCCTGTCAGAACTATCAGGATGGATGTGTATTATCTCATAGCAAGCATCATTAAGATGTCTAATTTACTGAATTTAACTGCGATAACTGCAGGCACCATTTTGGTGGGCAATTTATATACGAACATGGATTTAAATTGAACGCACTCGTTTTCAGGAAACCAAGTAAAATATCTATTATTGGAGTTGCATCATGTTCCATATTACTGTAGGTTACGGGTTGTTGCCGGTGAGCACTAAATTTGAAGGACACATCTCTTCCCGAAGCACAATTTTCCTTTTCTTGCAGGAAGTTTCGTAAGTTCAAACTAAACGGAGGCTCTTTAAAAACAGATTCCGACTGGATAAGCCGCCATCACGGAGGGAGCTTCTCTGTCGTTCGGCAGGCTGCTGCTACAGAGGTAGGGCGGGTTACAGGGATCAACCCAGTGTGTAAGTGTCTGTCAGAGGCACGCTGCTATATCATAGCTCTATGCTGCGGCTGTGCTGTGGTAATCCTGTTTTTATTAAAAAGGAATATAAAAGAAAACCGTCTGAAACAGGTCTAAGCTTCTGTGACAGCAAAGAATTTCATTACTGCAGAGAGACGGACTGAAAGTGAGAGAGAGAGAGAGCAAGAGAGAGGGAGAGAGAAAGAGAACAAGGGAGGAAGAGAGAGAGCTAGGGAGCCATGTACTGTATATACATCATTACAAATAAATGTATATTATTATCATTATTATCAGCAGTAGTCCAATACAAATTCCCACATTGCAGGTTTCTATTGTTTAATCCACGTCATGCTTTAATGTGCAAAAACTCAAACGAACAAACTGGTCCATTTTAAATCTATGGGTGTGCACCCTGAGTGAAAACAAGCCGTTGCAGGTACTTTAACTGTTTAAACCCCCCGCCCCAACGTCACCAGATGTTCAGCTAGATCCTCACTCTCCAACCTTCCATGACCATCATCCAATCAGAGAAGTCTTTACTGGTCTTTACTGTGCCTGTTCCGTGGGCGAACTTCACACTTTACAACAACTCAAAACTCCCACCAGGCTTAAAGAGCTGCGTATGAGGAGGCTGAATGTGAAAATCATCTACACACACACACACACACACACACAGAGACACACACAGAGGACCACAGGTGTGCACACACTTCATCCCGTGTGCTACAGTGTGTGTAGCACACAGGGCATGGGGGTCTTTGCGATTCATTTACTGCCATTTATTACTCCGGCCCGGAGAAACGTTACTGGGGTCGTTGCCTTCATAAGCCTTCATTCCCGAGTTAAAAAGAGGAGGGAGGAGGACGAAGAGGAGGAGAGAGGGGAGCAAAATGTAGAGAGAATATAATAAGACCCCAAGAAAGGGAACTGGGGCAGAGAGGAATAAAGGAGCTAAAGGAGCCCTCCACCGCTCTGTGTGCCAGGGTCATTATGGGGGTCTACCTATTGACCAACAGGACTGCCCACCACTTCAGACTCCGGCTCCAGACTCTTGTCTTCCAAGTCCTGGGAAAGGCCATCAGCTAGAAGAATCTCGAGCAGAGCCAGATAAAAGCTTGTCCGCAAGATCGGACTAGAAATTCCCCTAAATCCATAGATTTTAAACTCCGAGAGCAGTTTGTAAAAGTCAACAAGTTAAGATAAGACGGAAACATGAAAACCCACCACAGATAAACTCATCGACCCATTAGTTCTCCTTCTAGTCCAGGAGGTAATATTTGTATACAGTATGTATATATTCTATGTCCATCAGAGTCCCAAAACCCAAACAATAACAACATATAAGGGAAAATTTTATTTGGATGAATTTAATGATTATCCAAAAATTAGCTAAAAACAATAAACACGGTAAAATGAATTTTTTTTTTTACGGTTGTAAATGATTTGATGATCTGCATGACTGAGAACCTTTTACTACACTTTACGTTTGGTTCAATGTCAGCGAGCGGCAGGATGTTGGATTCAATACGAGAAAAAAAAAATGCACTGCAAGCTAATCAATGAAAATGAAGTCAACATGATCGTGCTGAGCGGACAAAGAACGCTGTGAGTACACTTCAAGACACTTTGATGACTTTTAGAACATTTGGACACAGCGTTGAAAGGTTACTCATAACTGAAGCATTTTGATGTCGTGGTACAAAATAGACTAATTTTGAGACGGAGGGACCGTTTTCTCCATCAGCAGCGATGACTTCTTTCATCGGAGTGAGTGGATGTTTACACCTCACGGGCAGCAGCCATCGCTTTTCCTGTCTGTGCGAGTGCTCGTGGTGGCTTTGGCCGTGGCAGAGGTGAGAGATTCGCGCACACGGTCCGTCTTTTCTTCTTGTATTTCAGGACGGAGACCGTCAGCGTTTCTGCAGCCTCCGCTCCACGGCAACTCAGCGGGAGGAGAATATGCTAACGCCTTAACACGGCGGCGCCGCCGATAAACGAATCCACGCACGCACGAGCGCAGACTTGACGCGCTGAATATCATCACATCAGATATGGCGGGCCAAGTCGGGCCCGCGTGTCCAAATACACCAGACACCGCTGGGTGTGAAATAATCCAGACGTTAGCGGCATCGTTTATCATTATTAGCGAAACACGGTGTCCAGCTCCATCAGAGAGTGACAGCTCCTTTTAACGCCTTTCTAAAGAGCCATTCTTCCAAGGTGATAATGTTCACGGGCAAAATAAGTGCTTCGATTAAGCAGCCAGGAGCACTTTTGTCACATTTATAAACACAACGATGTTACGGCTTAAATATTCACAGCCTGCCAGCGGGAGAGTTGGAGCCATCTTGGCAATCAGTGCAACTTTACGGCCACAGTGATTCTGTGTAATCTGCAGACGGAACAGCTGCACTAAATAACGGCACAAAGGACAAAACTACATTTGACAAGCATTACCCAAAGTCTTAGAATCATAACATTCTAACCCGGTTTGGACTGAACCGTCATACACATTTGTCATTGGTGAGGCTGGAGGTGAAGATTTAGAGGTTCAAACTGAAACAGAAACGTGGATTATAACCACATCCAAAAAAAAAAACCAAACCAGGCTCAAAAGGGAGCTGAAGAAACGCCAACTCACAATCGAAGCGAAACAAAATCGAAATGAAAACAGCTTTTATTTTTCAAAAACAAGATCCGTCCTCCCTGTCTTGACTACGATCTCTCTTGTATCGAACAGGTCGCATCTGCCCATAATTGCAATATCGGGTTGCAATATTTCTGCAACACAATACTGCTGAAGTGTGCAGGCATGCAAGTATTTGCAGATTGTGCAATATAACACAAAAGTTTACTTTTTGCCCCCGTGATGAATAAATCCTCGCTGGATCATCTAAACGTCAGTAAACACACCGTAAACAGATCCATACTATACGACCTCGTACACTGAATTTTCCTGCTCTGCCTGTGGACAATCAAAAGTGTACACACACACACGCACACACACACACGCACACACACACACACTTCATCTAGACGATGTTGTTCCTGCTGTGAGGAGTCAAACATCTCAATGGCTCATTTTCATAACTGCGCCTGAACAAAGAAGCACTTAATGATCCCCAGGCAACAAAGCGTTAAAGGATATCTTATTGATTTTATTGGAATAGCATTTCAACTAAATAGAATCAGAATATTAGTACATGTGTACGTTCTACTTCGGTGGGAGGATGCAGAGTGTTTGTCTTTATTAGTGTCTTATTCCAGTTAACCTATGTTTCTTTTGTTTACCAGGTTAGCCAACAAGCTAAGCTAAGCAAACATGGTGGATCGTAACGGTCGTGTTCATCTCCACAGTTTGGCTCTGTACGGTCTAAGCTATTTCATTTTTCGTTTTGTAGCACTTCCTGTTAGCCATTCATTCTAATGTTGCTTACAACAATGTTTCGTGTGCAGTGTACAGTGAGAAAGGAAGTGGAAACAAGCGGTGACGGATTAGAGCGGTGAAACAGACCAATAGAATGAGGCTATTGATAACAATGAAGGAAAGGAGAGACGTCTGATGTCCATCCAACGCCCGCAGGGCAGAACAAGAAGATGGGATCACACGAGGTCAAAGTCAGGGCAGGAGGCGAGCTTTCACATCAGATTTATAAAGGCAGTATTGGCAGCTCCGGTGATTCATCTAATGCAGGACCAAACACAGCAAACCCACACCCAGTCTACAGGCATCTCCATGGAGCGAGGGAGGGGGGATGGGATCTAACAACACGCCAGTGAAATAGTCATCATTTACACCTCAGCACCCCCTCTCTCTCTCTCTCACTCGGTCACTCTCCCTCTCGTCCTTACAGCCTCCCTCTCTACAGGTTTGGTGATAAGTCATTATGGCAGACCGCACTTTGGTAAGTGGGACAAGGAAAGGAGCGGAATCCACTGGAAGGAAGGAGGAGGGGCTGCTCCTGTGAGCTGTACTTGTTTCTGACTCTTGACATCCATTAGCTGCAGTAAACTTTACTCTCTCTGTTATTTGTTGACCGTCTCTTTGTTGTCCTGCTTGGGCGTCTTTTGTACAATCCGAGAGGAGACGGCGTAAAAAAGGGATAACCTTCACAAACCCATATTGTTAGGATTTTTCTGATGCCGATACTTCTTATTTCCTTCCGGTTCTGATCGATACTCTTCCCAATACTTTTCTGCAGTTTGAAAACACCAATAGTGCCCAGAGGTTTGTCAGTATTTTGGTTTTGACTCTGCAACAGCCTCCGTTTACCTCCCTGCTGCACATGACGGAGAGGTTTTATTCATTTACTTCTAGGATGCAGCGAAACGTGTTAAAATGCATAAAATTTTTTGATGAAAATATTTCTGCACTTTTTCTCATATTGTGAATATTATTGATAACAGGGTCAAATTCAGTCAAAAGACTAAGGAGGTTTAGGTCAGGTAAGGCTTTAGATCACTGCAGGGCATCCCAACACACACACACACACGTCAAAGGCGAACAAAATCTATCATGCATAAAATTCTTCTCTTACATTTTTAGGTGTCTGAGGATCTGAGTGTTTTTTCTGAACGGCTTTGCTTCCAAACAAACCAGAGAAGAGGCTCTGGGTTCATCTTTATGTTCTATACATACACAGGATGTTGTTGAGTCAGGGCCCATTGGGTCCTGCAGTATTTTAAAACATTATAGTCAACTTATAGTCAAAAACTTTGATTATCAGGCCCCGAGTCTACTGGATGAAACGCTCCATGTTAAACCTGTTAAAGGGTCCCCGATTTTTGTGCCGTCATGTCTGAGACAGGAAGCAGGGAAACAGCTGTAACATTTACACACCTTATCACATTTACCAGAAGAACAAACAAATCAAAAGAAAAAGGTCCAGAAAGCTTTACAATAATTAACACTTTTAAAGCTAAAAGGTGGCCATCTGACCAGCACTGGCCATTTTTAAACACTAAAATAGTGAATGATGTATGTAATCTAATCAAACACAAACATAATTAACAACTGGAATCCAACATAAGGATGACAACCGTGTCTAAAGAAAATATTAAGTTTACATCAGAAGACGACATTCATAGTTTCAATTGAATTAAAAAAGTGAAATAACAGAACCAAACTCTGACCACAGAGGCAGGTGTTGTCCATCAGCACACACACACACACACACACATATACACACACACACAGGAACACGTCACACCCCTGTAAACGCACAGATGCAGCGTCTGGCATACTGCATAATGCATGGCGTTCTCACCGTCAGATTTGGGGCTGTGATATTAGGTCTCGCCTCAAATGAATGTAGTTATTAATGCAGATTCAGTGCATCCATAACGGAGGCATAGAAAGTCTGTGCACCGCCGCCGCCGCCACGCTGACATCCGCCACATACAGTCCACCCCACCTTCATTTACATAATCCATTAGGCATATTACGCAGGTGCAACAGTTAATGCGGAGCAGACCTCTCTATCCAGCTGCAGCAGATGTTAGCTTTCCAATCCAAGACCGACACCAAATTCATATGATTACATTAGGACCCATCATCTATGTATTATTATGATTAGCTGGTAGAAATAAGCACGCTGCTTCATTAATGGCAAATCCTCCCACCATGCATCACTGTGTCATTCTAAGTGTGTGTGTGTGTGTGTGCGTGTGCGTGTGTGTGAGTTCCAGAAGCCAGCTGAGTGGCCGTGATGGGCACCGGGCCTGAGACAGCTGGTGTAATGACATTTTCACAGCGAGCATCAGAACAGCGTGTTATTTTCTTTCACGGATGGCGAGACCACAGATTTAGAACGGCCCAAACAGGCATTTTCCTTCAAATCAATATTCTCCACAGAGGTCATTTGGCTGGCACACTCGGACGGAGATGGAGAGGAGATGGGATTATCATTCAAACGGTCATACTTTAGTGCCTTTTTGGCAATAAGGCCTGACTGAGTGTTATGAAAGACCTACGGCGTGTTTAAGAAGTTATCCAGAAGAAGTTGGTCATCTCGCTCACCCTGCTGGCGGCATCCTGCGTTTACTGGGTCAAGATGAGCTCTGTGTAATGGACACGGGTGTGGATCTGTTGGTGCACTAGTGAGAAGATCGTTGAGTTCTCACATCCTCTCCTCTCGTTCACTGTGGGTTTGAGAGCCTCGTCAAGTCGACGCCACACTGATCTGGTTCTACTGACTGTATTTGTTTGAAGGTGTAGCTCCTCCTCCTCCCGTCCTCCTCGTCACGGATCACATCCCTCCACTGCAGCCACATCGTGAGCGTGTTAACATCACGGACTTGTAAGCCCGAAAACTTGAACCTTTGGCGATGAGGTATTCCAAATACAGGCCGAGTTCCCATAAAGCACGGCTGGATGGATGTTTGGATGGTTTTAATGTCAGGGCGAGCAGGGAAATGGAGCTATCATCAGGCCGAGATCTTACCGACGGATCACATTAATGGCTCTCATGGGGTCGATGAGCTGGATACATGTTATTAATATGTGATTTTTTAAACTGGAGTCCTGATCCTAACCTTTTCCTAAGTGCTCTTCGATTTTGTCAATGTCTATGAATATATTTTCTTCCTCTTAAATGGAGTAAGATCATAGGATTCAGCGCATGCCCGAGGCATTTTAGAAATGTCACGAACGTTCGATCATAATTCATTATACGTGTATAAAAAAATTCATGTAGTATATCAACAAATATATGGCAATACGACGCTCAAATTAACACGTAGGTATAATAATCTAAAAACGTTAAGATGCTGTTTAATATCGACTACTCTGAATAAAAATCGGATTATTTGATCATCAAAACCATGAGGAGTGTTTTTATGAGCTGCCTTCCCGGCCTGCGTTTGCATTCGTTACACTTTCACCGTCACAGCATCACTTTATTCCCGTTATATCTGGCTGATAAAAAGCCGATCATTAATACTCGGCTGCAGGAGGAGATAACTGCGCTCCGGCCAGACAAAACGTGTCCAAACTGCACCCGGCGGACGTGGACGGGGTGGACTTTAAAAGGTTTGCTGTATTGATTCTTTCAGGTTTTATGTGCTGCTGATGTAGGAAGGATGAACACTCGGAGTTCCTGCACACTCAAACAGCTGCCGTGTTTCAGGTGCAGATTTGTTGATGTTTACAATGTCTGCATCGCCCTCATCATCCTGACACCGGAGGAAAGATGAATGTCAGTGTGCCATTCTATTAAAGTTCTTTTGTTGTTTTTCCTGCCTTTCAGATATGTGAGGGGCTTTGAGGTTCCACGATGATGGGGGAAGTGAAAGAATACTCACTCTCTCCCTCTCTCTCTCTCGCTCTCTCCGTGCTGATGTTGGTTCAACACCTGATACACAAGGATGCTGACATTTCCAGATGACATACAAAGGTTTATTCCCCGTCTCTCTCGCTCCCCTCATCACCGTCTCCACTGGGAGAACTTCCAATCAACTTGTCCCTGTAGCATCATTATCAGCCTCAGAGGATACACGGAGGATTGGCTGTGCATGTGTGTGTGTCTGTATGTCTGAATGATCACAGACAACAGACAGTGAATAAAAGTTGATCGGTGTGTCGGCCAGTGAGTGGGATTCAAATTCGTACATCCTTGATCGATGACCCGACTCAGACCTGTACAAAAACTTGATAATCGAATGTCTTTAAAGGATGGGAGTCCTCCTCCATGGCTACATTATGCAACTTGAATTTGGGGTGGATTTTCCCTTTAATGACCTCCCATCCTCCCTCCATTTATCAACGATTAGAATAATTGGATTTTGGACAGGCGGAGGACAAATATGAGCCAACCAGAGAGGTCCTGGGTGTTTAAGCATGCAGCGGAGGCAGAGGAGCTCCCACTGTGCCCTTGACTGATCACCGAGCGGAGGTTTGTTATGCAGGAGTCAGCGCTGCAGCCCAGGTGCAACAACCCGGTTTTATGAGCAGCTGATTGGTGAAACGTGTTGTATTCTGCTCTTATCACCCAAAAAGGAACAGCTAATGAGGGATTTGATCCACTGCAATTAAATTTGATTCGGTTAGGCCGATGATTTTTACTCAAAATGTGAATGAAGCATGACTTGGAGTGTCAGCTATTAGATGCTGCGTTAGTGTCAGGAGGGCACAAAATTGAGGATGCGAGCAGCAAATTAACAGTGAATAGAGAAATCCAATGCAAATGTTTTGTGCCAAAATCTCCATCATATTACCGTGATAGACTGAGTGGAGTTAACCAATAAGGATAAGAGCTTTTACCTGGACTCAGATCATCATTCTGCTCTGGGAAAAGAGCATTAAAGGTGGCGCAAGCAAAGAGCCAACATTTACACAAAGACGTCCATGGACACCCCCCCCATACACATACACACACATACACACACATATACACACAGTACTATGTACGCATATATCACAGCACCATATCCTGGGATTGCAAATGTGAAGTCCAAGCATGCGTGTAACCTTTCAGCAGAGCCCTGGAGGGGTCGGCCCTTTCTATCTCACAGGAAGCCAGCATCCACAAAAATACTGTGGCATCGGTCAGGAGACGATGGTGGGTTTAAAGGACTCTCAAGCCCACGTAGGATATTCCCAGCTGGCCTCAGACCATTTGTCGTCTTCATGATCGTCTCTGCCCTGCCCTCCCATCATTTCACTATCAGCTTTGTCTCTTCCATAAACAGCTGCCTGGGTGTTTTAATAACACGACCAAACCCAATCCCTGCCGTGACTCATTCAGAGGCCGACACCCCGGGATTACAGGGTGAGAGAGACCCCACATAGACCATCTGACACCCTTTGATTACAGTCTGTGTGTCCTAATCTCTACCGACTGATAACTCGTGGTTAGGTAGGGTGTGTGTGTGTGTGTGTGTGTGTGTGTGTGTGTGTTTGAGAGAGAGAGTTTTGGGATGGGGCAGTGAGCTGAAGATTAACAATCATCATTACCACAACACATGTCCATTAATCCTCATCATAAACCCTGATATTACAGCAGTAAAAGTTCAGCTGTTTGCCGGTGCAGCTCGGCGCTCCAGGCGTTTGTGCTGCCATTGCAAATCTCATTAGCGAATGTCACGTTACGCATATAAATGCACAGATTGGAGCACGTTTGTCCTGCGTCCAAAACAAAATGAGTCAACCCAGCCGTCGGAGTGTCACTCAGTGATACATACGTAAGCGTGTGGAGACGGAGCGGACTGGAGCGATGTCTGACCCAGAGTCCCACTCAATCAACCCACCGAAGCTAATCAGGAGTCAAACTTTCCCTCGAAGAACACTCAGATCATCAGATATGAGCAGGACCACCACTTCAGACACACCGTCACTGACACACACTCATCTCAGCCGACTGGAATTTATGGTCCTCATAACAAACGTACGCAAAAGAGTCAGAGATTATATTAGTGCAGGGGTTCTCAACCTGTGGCACCGGGTGATACACAGCCTTCAGCAGCGTCGTTATAATGACAAGCAATGAAAACATTTTGTTTTTATTTGTAAGTTTCTTATTCATTGTAATTTCTATTTGAGAGAATAACCTCTACTTTTCTTCAGTACTTAAGCAGAGTCCAAATAAAAAAAAACCAACAAAATCTACAGGAGCCCAGAGGAGATGTGCACTGTTCTTATTGTTCATCGTTGAGATTATCATCCCTCAGCAATGGCAGGCGAGTTGGATTATATTGATAATTTCTGTTCAATCGGAGTCGTGACAAATGCGTGACAATAAATAAATGTGTGTTTTTGTGTGTGATTAATGAATTAAAATCACTGCACCAAAGCTGCACACCCTTAAAGTTAAGATCAAATTAGGGGTAGAATTTGAATTGTATTAAAACATTAAAGGAAGCTCCAGGCGATCAACCCTGAGACGAAGGAGAGAAACCAACAGTTTATTTCAGAATAATAGAATTAACTCCTCATTAGCCAAGCGCGTCTATAAATATGGAGAATCATCATGAATACCAGGCAGTAAACGCCCCAAAAATGAACCAGTTTAAAACTAAAGGTGAGGGACACACGAAGACGCCTGACGAAGTTTTTCTTCAATTACCTCACAGGATGTGATGTTAGATGTAACCAAGGCCAACATTAAACAGCCACGCCACAGCCGCACACGCCTAATCTTCGGCCAGCGTCTCATCGAGTTGGACGACCGACAATGAGAATTCCAATAGGCTGTGACCGTGGGTGAATTAGCATGGAGAGAAGGGCAACCTTCATTAGGGCCTCTGCGGTTTGTCTGAGCTGATAAGATTCGCTGGCCGGGAGAAGACGAGCGACACATCGATCCTACACAACGAGCACCATGTGACGCACCGGAGACCAGACTTAGATTAAGACTTAATGAAAACCAAATCAGATGAGGAGGGGGTAGAAGGAGAGAGAGAGGGGCGAGCGGAGATAAGAGGAGAAGGATGGGGAGGGGAGTCGGAGAGAGGCGTGATGGGGCGAGCCGAACCTTTTCTCCACGTGTCAAAGAGTTAAATACAGGTCAGCAAAAAGAGAGAACGGCTCGTCGGAAAAAGTTTGGAAAAAGGAGGACAAAGTAGGACAAAGTAGGTTGGATGGTTCACAAAGATGGATGTGGAGATGATAAATTTATTCTCCAATAAATCATCAAAGGCTCAAAGGATGAGGGTCCAAACACGAGAGGAAATCCACTACGGCTGTTTATACAAACCAAGAACTCCAGAAAAATCAAGGATTCCCTTAAAACCCAATACCTCCTGCACACACACAGCATCCTGTCCACACCTGACATCATCATCAGAGGAAGAGTATGAAATAGTACCAGACGCCCGGCTGAAAAGTCAAAGAGGACGACGGTCAATAGGGTTTATCCATCATCGGCTCGTCCCCCTGAACACTCAACACTCCGCTGGACGTGATGGACAGTGGACCGCACGGCTGTATCCCACGCACACGCACACGCACACACACACACGCATACAGATCCTCCATTATAGTGGGCCATATTTGTCACAATACACAATATTGACACACAGAATGGTTGACTAGATTTGTCTTCCACCTCCCTCTCTGGTGTCTCTGTCCTTTCTGTAGGCGCTGAAGTGAGAAAGTCTAAAAGCAGGGAGAGGACAGCTGTCTCCTCTCCTCCTCTCTCTTCACACACCTGAGCTGAGGACCTTGAACTCCCCACCAGATACTGTCCCTCATTACTGCACTGCACCTGGTTTGGGTTAAGGTTTAGGGCCCGACCCATTCTGGATTTTTGGGCCAGATGCCGATATTTGGGTTGTAGGAAAATTCCGATAACGATGCTGTGGGCCAATATACGTATTACATACAGTATATACATATAGTATATACATAAACAAACATTTTGCAACAATCATCAATGATTCCTCCTATGTATTGTTGTATTCTTAGTATTATTTTAGTACTTATGCGAGTAATTGTATTGATATGTCCAATATGGAAAAATGACAATAGAACTGAGAACTGTGACTGAGCAGCCGACTAATTTCAAATTGCGTCTGACAAATAAATGAATACATAAAGACGTAAATAAACGTTCCTCTCATTTCCTCATCTCAGCTGCTTTTCATTTTCAGGGTCTTTCTGCTCTCTTCCCATTAGGTTCACTGACAAATAGTGAAGGATGAGCATTTTCTCATCAGCAGGATCATTCAGATTTTGGCTCATTTACATGGAGGTTGCCGGCCATTTCATAATGGGCTACATGGTCTGATGGTTTTAGTGGTGTGTGTGTGTGTGTGTGTGTGTGTGTGTGTGTGACCCTCGAGAGAAAACTATCAGATATATAATGGTGAGAGAGAGAACGAGGCAGCAGACAGATAACTTTACTGATGAATATATTCAATGGGATTACTGGGACCCATCCTTCCTCTCTCCCTCGGACGGACACACACACACCCACGCACGCACACACACACACACACACGCACACCCAAACGTAAAAGCTATGCAAGACTGATTACGGAGGCAAACGCTGGAAGGCTCAATGAAATCCTTCCCAATCTAAAACAGGGGCAAACAATTATAGCCAAACCACAAGTCCAAGCATGAAACACATAAAGAGGAAATCACACTTGGGTGTGTGTGTGTGTGCCTGTGTGTGTAAGAAGATGCGTATTTATAAATCCACTATTGTGTGCGTTCTTTTTTATGCGCAGAGAATTCTGTTTAGACATGCAAATTAGTGTGTATGTGCCAGTGTGAGATAGGAGAGTGTGTGTGATGGCGTTTCCTTAATTCAGACAAAGCTGGAAACTAAACACTGTACCTTTGCGTTGTGTCATAGCATACAGGTACACACACACACACACAACGGGATAATCAGCTATTTCCCCTCCTCAGCATGACACTGTGTGTATGTGCATGTGCATGCGTGTAACTGGCACTGTACGTTCAGGTGACAGATGGACTCCCACCGCAGACGTTCACATGGGGGCGGCAGAAAGTCACTTTTGGATGCAATAACCTTCACACCCTCCAAGAATTGTTAGGGGGGTAGGGGTATTCTGGTGGAAA
>OMNV01027683.1:0-17567 GCA_900303265.1 Brotula barbata | reverse complement strand
GAAAGGAGGGGGTGAGGGCTCTCAGTCACGGCGACCCCCTCGAGGAGGAGCTGCGTGGATTCTGCAGCTCCGCGTGCGTGCGTGCGCGTTGCCGAGGAGCCCCGCGAGGTGTTTGGAAGGAGCACAAAAGAAAGCGGGGCTCGCGCTGGCGAAGGAGGCAACCGACCGAGTCCGGCTACCGCGCGCGGCTCGGTGTGAAGAACGCCCGGAGAAAGAGCACGAGCCCGCGGGTATTCAGAGCGGAAAAGACTCAGCCGCCTGGTGTTTTAATGTCGGGCGACAGAGCGGCAAAAGTGGGCTTCACGTTAGATACAACCATTCTCTAACCGATGCAGGCGGGATGAATGAAGTACAGAGAATGGCCGTCGGTCTTTGTTGATAGTTATGGAAAACAAAAGCCGGTCAAAAGGTTTATTATAAATCTCTGCTGCGTTTGTCCGGTCACGGTTCGCCATTCATTTGCAACACGATCCTGTAAACTCTTGAACTCTGGGGTAATCATCCATATGGGTCCATCTTCACAGTTATATTTGAAAGTGTAGTGAAATGCCATCTTTGCAAATATAAATATGTGGATAGATTCCCGGGAAATCTGATGAACAACAATAACCAAAAAAACTGCGACGGATTTAAGGAAGATTTTATCCTAATTTTTCTAGATAGCGAGTTTTTACCACCTTATCTACGTGGTATACCAATATTTATGGTTTACTCGAGTGAAAAGGCCCATTAAATCTACCCAAAGCCCTTCAAAAAACCCTGAATTGTTAGTCTTGATGTGTACTCAATTACCAGTGTTCAAGCAGTTAAACCTCTTCAGTCTCCTCATGTCATTTTGGATCACACTTAAATTACACAATTAATCGAGTTCTTTCATAAATTTCACAAGCACAGCAGTCCTTGAATGGAAAAGGCAGCCACAATTTTCACAAAACTCCACACTGGACTCTGTCGGAAAAAGTCCATATAGAGGCTCACGTTACAACACATGCCACAGAAATATCTCATTACAATAGATGTCACGACCCGGCAGAGGAAATATTAGCACTTTTTCTGCAGAACTGTCCCTGTCAGTGTTAAATCATAATTGTGTTGATTTGTGAAAAGCGTAGTCATGTAAATGCATCTCACTGTTGTTAAGTTTCAACTCCAGAAAATCATTTTTATGATATCATTGTACATAATCTCTCATTCATAAAATTCACGAATAACAAGCCTTGATCACAAATTTAGTGGAATAAAAGAAGTTTCCTTCTGAATTAAGTTAAATACCGTTTCATCAGCCTGCCAACCTTAACTCAGGTTTGTTGTGTAAAACAACAGCAACATGCATGTAGCGTGACAACAAAGACTTGATTTTTCAAAGTCAGTTTATTAAAAAGGAAATAATAAAAATCAAACAGTTTGTTCTGACTGAGCACAATAAACTCAAAACATATGTCCTGAGGTTGTTCGGAGACAAACTGAAGCATATAAAATTACAGAGACTCCTAACCAACTTTGGAACACCGCCCATCCACTTTCAAAGCAGGACTCACAACACACACGCATACACACACACACACACGCACACACCTCCTACTGAATTTCTCCCATGTAGAGGCGTTTGTCACTGGAGCCAGACAGCACTGTGAAGACAGAAAAATAGAGAACGTTGAACTCTTACTCACAATGTGTGACCGTTTTTTCCACTGTGATACATTGGAGACGTAAACAAAACTAAACAAAACAAAACAGGAGAGCGAGCTGGCCACAACATTCTGGCATAACTACGTGAGTATGAAAACTTTGGAAATTTGAGGATAGGGAGGCCCTCTTCCCTCCAGCTGCCGTCTCAAATTTAACTGAGCCATGCCTCCAAATAGCCCTGTTCTATTCCTCTAATATATATTACAGCTGGTAATATGAGATGAAAGCAGTTGTTCAACTCACCTATTGGCTCTTCTGGGTGGAAAACCACTTCATTAACGGAGCCAGCGTGGCCTGGCAGCTTGTACAGGATTCTACGTGACGTGGTGTCCCAAACATACACAAATCTGGAAACAAAGAAGCAATAAAGAGCTATAATAACTCACAAAAATGCAAAGTTCAGTCATAGGGTTGAGTGGTTATTTGGATATTTGCATATTACCCAAGCATTTCAAGAGTGATCACTACCTCCACCAAGGAAGTTAAGCTTTTGCTTCAGATTCTGTGTGTGGATGTGCGTGCTTGTGTATCATCAAGTTAACTCAACTTGTGAAATTTTGTGAAGGGGTGGATACTGGTTCAATTAACTTTTGACATGGATCTAGGCCAGAGTTTAAGTTTTTTTAATTCTCATTATTTTTAGGTCATAAACAACCATTCAGAGTACTTGCCATACATCAACACTTGGTTACCATTAAATGTTAGCAGAGATCCTGCTTCATTTTTCACTACATTCAAAGCCAATCATATATAAGTTATCACCAATAAACCAATCATACAATTTTTGAAATGAGTTTTATTTATACAGGCATAGCTTTGTGCCTTGAAGGGCTTCAAATATGCAACTACCAATATCTTCTAGTACAAACACTTTTAACAATCCCACCATTACTGAATTACCATTCCCATCAAAATCTATGTAGACAATTGAGATGAGAGACGTGTGTTGTGGCAGGCAAGAGAAATGTTTTACAGAGATTTAAGCTCTGTGTGCTTTCTTGTTTTTGTTGTTCTTACCTGTCAGCTGAGCCTGCAGCTATCTTACTGCCGTCAGTAGACCAGGCGCACCTCAGCAAATTCTAAAAAAAGAAATAAGAGAATCAAGAGATGTTATAAGTTAGAAGAGCAACATGACACATCCATTTAAAAAAACAGTATGTCACCTAATACTGTCAAAACAATAGAAACGGAAGACTTTAATTTTGCATTGTTCATTAGAAAGCAAACAGAAAGTGATGCAAAACATAAAAAGGGATGAGAAGAAATGAAACACAAAACTTGTCGCCACCAAAGATACAAATATTGGTATGAGAAAACAGCTTTATACAAATATGCTTTATACAACATCAGAGAATTTACATTTTCAATATAGAATTACAATATGGTGCTAAGTGTTGTTCCGTTAGTATACTTAGTTAATGTACAGGAGTAGTGTCTTTGGTACAAAAAATCCAAAGAAATGTAGTTTAGATTGTCTAGTACATAAAATGCAGTGCTGTTGACTTTATTTAAGGCTGAAGAAATAGTGTCAGTGTGACCCTAAGTGTTAGTATCCTGCCTTTGCCCTTGTCAAAACAGAGTCAGAGAGAGTTATTCATGGTACCTTCTCAAAGTTGTGAACATTGCCCTGGAAAATCTTTACACATCTCTCCTTGGGTGCAAAAGGTCGAACATCCCAAATACGCACTGTTTAAAGTCAAAGACAAAACTTCAATGAAGGACACTGTCATATAAAATTCACTCTTAAAATATGACAATGATACACATACAGAGACATCATCATCTTCCTACCTGTGTTGTCCATGGAGTTGGAAAGGAGGTATGATCCCTCAGAGCTCAGGCTGAGTCCAGTTACTGAGTCACCATGGCCGTGCATGTTGTAGATCAGCTTATTCTGCCTCAGGTCCCAAACCTAAAGAACAGATAATACATTAAGACTTTATTTGATCTTTCTTTAACTGTCATTTCATCATTACATTTAAATAATAAAAATATATCGGTGATACAACCAGGATCTACACGTTCAGACTTACAGGCTAATGTGAATTCTTCAAATTCTTCTGGAGAAAAATACATCACTGGGAATTTTTCATTCCAGGTGTTTAGGATTGATGTTATAATTATCAATCAATCAATCAATTATGATACAAAATAAGAAAATTTTCTGGTCAAGATATTAATCTATATCATCTATGTTAATATTAAAAACACTGCAAATATGCAAGTTTTTCCAAAACTCTGACATTTTCACTGTTGCTAAAGGTTTCCTGTCAATGTTGGAGCCATGTACCTTGATGTCATTGTCAATGCCCCCTGACAGGATCTGATCACTGGTGTCATTGAAGGTGACAGCCAGCACTTGATAGGTGTTCTGGAAAGTGTGAATCGCCCCTTTCTTACGGACGTCCCACAGCTACGACAGTGACAAACACAAAAATAACACAAAAGTAAGAACACAGTAACAAATGTTTCAAAATATCAACAAGGAACATTTCATATAAACCAGTAGAAGGAAACTAAAGGGCCCTAAACTTGTGCCCAGAGAGTGCTGAGTGGCTAAATCCCCAATACCAAAACTCAATTACTGATCAACAAATCCTACCGGAACATTATCCAATCTATCCACATGTGACTCTGGAAACCTCACCTTCACTGTTCCATCATCACTGCCAGTGCAGACCAGCTGAGGCCCTCTGCGAGCCGGGTAACAGGTGTTCACAAAGGAGGTGTGGCCCTTCAGGCGTTTGATCCTCTCACCTGTTTCACTATCCCACACACCCACAGTCTTGTCTGTGCTCGCAGAAAACAGCACACTGACAGACAGAAGGAGAACACAGTAAGTCAATTCATCCGACTTGAAAAATTTCTGTGGATTAATCCACATGTTAAGAAGCAGGACAGAGTATTGGCATAACTGCTGCCAACACCTATTCTACAAAGAAGGCGAGGCAGCAGAGCAAAACACTGACTCATACTGGTTCATACCTGCCATCTGTATTGTAATGCAGCTCCATCACTGCTCCACTGTGGCCCTTCAGAGTGGCAAAGTTTTCACAATCTCCATACACATTCCACATCACTGCAGAACAAAATAAAATACACACTCCAATTTACAATAACTAGGAGAATGTCAAGTACTGTGTCATCCATGATGTGTAACGCATACGTTTGTCTCTATCATCAGTTTAAATTTAAGTGATAACTTACATATGAGCCTGTCAAATCCTGATGAGGCCAGTGTTGCACCATTGGGGTGAAACTTGCAGCAGTAGACCTCACCCTCATGGCCAGACATCAGCATAATGGGGGCCTGCAGACTGGATGTCCTTGGGGGGCCCTAGGGAGTCATCAACAATCATGGCAGGGCCAAAAGACACAGCACATTGGAAATTCTTTAGGCTGTTTTGGTGTTCATGTTTAAAGATGTACAGTGGAAAAAGGCTTGCAGAGTTCAACATATATATATATATATATATATATTTATATCATTTAAAGTAAGTTAGTGGGATATCCTCCAAGTTTCACTGATAATAAATTAGAGTGAGGCTGTTTACTTAACACAGTTATGACTTTTGCCCAGTGTATATTTGTTCCCTCAAATTAAATTTGCACAACAACACAAAATGTGTCTAATTGGTAAATGGTCTGCATTTATATAGCGCTTTTATCCAAAGCACTGTACAATGTTTGCCTCTCATTCACACTTTCACACAAGTAGCCATGCAAGGCCCACTTGCTTGTCCGGAGCAATTATATTACATTTTTACAAGTACATTGTAAATGAATAGCTTTAAATGAACATTAATGTGTAAATGTGAAATGTTGTAGCTTTCCATTTTGTAATGTTGAATTATTTGCCTCTTGAGTCTTATACTTTCTTTTCTGCTTCTCACCCTGTTATTGGCTGAATTTCACCTCACTGGGGTCAATTAAGTGTAATCTGGTCTTTCACACATTAGTCACAACTATCTAACGTGTGTTTATAATGTCATCACAAAGATAACTGCAAAACATATTTTTATAATTTGTATTTTCGTCGCCAATTTCAATTATATAACACAAAAACATTCAAGATTACTTTTACGTTACTACGGAGATTTTCATTAGCATTAGCTTCATACCACAGCCACGAGTTGCTGAGACTGAGCCGCCGCCACCAGCTCCGTCCGTGGCCGTTTCACCGCCGCAGGAACCACCGCCATGTCCGCTGCTCTCTTCTTTGGGTCAATCATTTTGCCTAAAAACGAACGACTTGTTCGCTGATGTTTGCTGTTAATTCTGGAAAATGGCTACACTCTTTCCTTAACGAACGTCGAGCGGTGCAACACCGAGGAAGAAGAGAGACGTATACTTCCGGTACGTACCAGCGTTGTGATTGGTGGAGGTTTCCGCCGACTGCGATGATTGGCTACGTGGCTTGTTGACAAACTATTATGACCCGGATGTGGTGATTGTGAACGTGAACGTTGATGTGCTGCACAGACGAGAGGTAACGACACATTTGTATTAACAGCAAACAGCACGGTTCTCTGTTGATATAAGTAATCTCTACACACGTCTTCGTATTATGCAAGCGACTTTACTTTTCACATAGGTATTTTTAAACATTAAGTGGTTTTGTTTTTGTGTACCAAGCGATATGTGAGCCCACTCATTGCATTACTCGTGAGGGGCTTTTTCAGCATCTCTCCGAAATTCGGTCATCTAAATACATTTAAATGGGAATCATAACAAAGCTACCAACACTTTCTAATCGTATTAAAATATTTTCATTGTCGTAGTGTTAACGGGATTGAAACGGGAGTTTATGTGCTTTTTGGTGAGCTGCTAGCTGTGAAGAAGGCAATGCTATAATGTAATGCTAATCTTAAGAAATTGTAAATTAAGTGGTTTTTGTGACAACTTTTAGGCAAACTGTTCAGGGATTTACTGTAAAGAGGATTAGGTGATTTTAACGGGTCATTTCGTTCAGTAAACTATTAAAAATTATCATAAGACAGAACATTAATTTAAAACAGATTTAAAAATCCCTAAATATATAATATGGTGAATTGTTGTAAAGATTGAAACATGTTTTGGTGATAACAGTTGTTCATGTTGACTATTCCTTTTATTTTTAAGGTCTTGAAAGCCATCCAGGTCTCACATCAATCTTAGTGTTTTACTTCAGAAGAGACAGTGATGTCGGACAGTGATGATGCAGTTAAAGAGCCTGCTGGGCTGGATGGTCTTCCACCCATGTATAGCATATCCAAGGGAGAGGTGGTCTCTGTGCAAACCTATGGAGCCTTTGTCCGCCTGCCTGGATACAAGAAGGAAGGTGGGAGGAATTTTGGTTAATTTACAAACATTTCATATCTTCAAGGTTGTAACTAATCACAAGAAATTCTGAGAAAACCATAGAGTCATAGGAAATGTAAATAGGTGTAGGATAAGCAACGTTGTTTGGAAAATTAGACCAATTTGTACGAATATTCAAGATGGATATGGATAAGATAGCATGCAAGATATGGAAATGTAAAGCGGCAGACAGATCCTAAATTAGAAGACATGTTTGCTTCAAGAGATAAAGACTGTCAGAGATGAGACTCCCAGCAGGAGGCGTTTGTGTCTGTGCTGTCTAAGGCAGTCGGGAGAAGCTGCCCTACAGCTTCTAAGCCAGATGGTGCTACAGTCATATGGCAGCAAGAGTAGACAGGCTTTAAGTCTGGATATGAAAGTTTCCACAGATTTTTCAACTCAAATTGCAAAATTGAGCTAGAGGAAATGCTCTGCTGTATGCTGATCTGAGTGCATGACTGATGATGGATGATGGATGAATGATAAATGTGACTATCCCGGCCCGTTTTGTGCTGGGTTGGAGCTCTGTTTCTGCCTGTAATGAGAACAGAAACAGATGGAAATGTGTGTCTTCACGTATTTCTTTATGGTGGGGTTGTTTTTGTCTTACGTGTTCTACACAGCATATAAAGTCGTTGTGATACCCTTTTTTACCACTCGAGGGCGAACTGAACTACGTTTTGTGAAATAAATTCAGCGTCTGCACGTTTGTGCTTAATCTTTTACTGTGAAATTAAGTAATGTATAATAATTTCAGCATCGTCATTGAAAACCCAAATATGTTGAAATAATTTACAGGAACATTTTGAGTTGCAGTTTATGGACTGTTTAGCCTTACCTCAACGTTTACATGTACAGGCCTGGTACATGTGAGTGAGATGTCAGCCTCACGTGTTGAAAAAGCCTCTGAGATTGTGGATGTGGGTGAAAAGGTGTGGATTAAAGTCATCGGGAGAGAGGTAATATCACAACCACACACAAAACACAATTGACTCCATTGATTCATCTGGTGAATATTGCAATGAAGTAGCATATGTATATAATCTGAGTTCACCTAAGTCTGTTTCTCACTGTAAGCAAGACAATGACCAATTATAACTACAAGTTCCCAGTCCAAATTTCTTATAAAAATCATAAATCAGCCATCTGGACATTAATATCGCATTGCCCTCAAATTCTGAAGACTACTGCACATAACAGTCAGTCTCAGTGCAGTTGGATGATGTATCTCTGCCTTTTTGTCTTTCTCTTCAGATCAGGGGTGAGAAAGTGAAGTTGTCCTTTTCAATGAAATCTGTCAATCAGGGAACTGGGCGGGACTTGGATCCCAACAACGTTATGGCTGAGTACGTCCTCGGATTTTTATTGATAGTTTTTTTTGCAGATCGTGTTCTTGAGTTATTGTCTCTGCATGTACTGTAGGCAGGATGCGCGGCGGCGCCAACAGTTCAGAGATCACACGGGTAACCGAATAACACTGGAGGCTGTACTCAACACAACGTGCTCAAAGTGTGGCTGCAAAGGTATGACCACTTCATGAGTGATAGAACAGGGAAGAATTTAAAGGCAAAATACAAGAGATTATTTGTGTCATCGCAGCACTACGTGTTTCATCTTGGTATTGACCCTTTTTCAGGTCACTTTACAAAGGACTGCTTCTCAGCACCGGGCTTGCAGTACGCCCTTTTACCAGAAGAGGACAATGAAGAGCTTCAGCAGCAACAGCAGGAGCCTTCCACTGTCAAGCCACAGGAAGACACAGACAAAAAGAAGAAGAAAAAGAAGGTGAATATGTGACAGCTCTTTTCCTGTCTCAGCTATGACTCATCTTATCATAGGTTGTGTCAGATTGTGCTATCATATCCCACGTGTCTGTATAATTTCCTCTGCGGTCTCTGGGCATCGAGAGACTTGACAAGATATGACAAAAATGACAATTATGTTGTGTTTTTACACATTTTGCCATTTTTTTGCAAGAGTTATATATTCTCTGTCAAATCTTCTTTCCCCAGGAGAAGAAAATGAAAAAGAAGAGGAAGAGAGAGAGGAAGGAGTCAGATAGTGACAGCAGCAGCAGCGACAGCGACTGCAAAGCGAAGAAGAGACGACGCAGTCACACTGACAACAGAGAGGACAGAAAGAAGAAGAAACACAAGAAACACAAATCACACAAACACAGCTGAGAGAGAGAGAGAGATACAGGCAACATACAAACACATTTACAGTGGCGTATTGTGGCTGTCGGCAGACCCCAAAGGGAAGTGGCTAGGCACATCGTGATAGACATCCTGCTGTGTGTATTTGAGTGTAATTTCAGCAACTTTTAGCTTTACAGTAACACTTTAGCAATTTTACAAACTGGAATGATTTCTGTGAAAATTATGTTCGAACAGGGTCAACTGTCATTGTTTATTGTAAGTTGGAGCATCTTGGATGATATTTGCCTTTGACATACCAGGCTGTAGTAGCCCTGTAGCCCATACAACCACAGAACTCTAAAAAGCTCAGAAAGTTGCTCTATGTGAAGTTGTTTTGCTATGACAATTTAACCTTATACCTCTGTATTTTTCATTTATTGCCATGTAATGTCCGGGTGTTGTCTCACCAATTTGCAACTTATGCAATGGCCCATCCCCCCACTTGCTCAGAGAATGTGGTGAAGTTATAAATGCAGTGCGTCGTAAGGAAAAAAAGTACCATAGCATTATTGATTTAACAAAGTGTTGGCATCACAGTAGCATTACATCTGTTTGAATCTATAACACGTGTTAAGGTTTTATTGTTGCATGAGTAACACTGTTGAAGCAGTAGTACATGGTTCCGTTAGGGTCCATGCAAATGCCGTGGGACCTGGTATGTGAACGCCAAATATCTCAAGTATGCGATAAGTTACCAAAAAACAATGTCAGAGACCCAGTTTACCCAAAAATAATGCAAATTGACTTAAAGAAACCACTTGTTGTATCTCTGAGCTGCAATAATTACTGACAGAACATTAAAAGGTTTCACAAAACAAAAGCGATTTATTGACAAGGAAAACTAACACCCGAAGATGGTAACCGACAGCTCTCCCATAGTGGACGCAATGTGCAGATCATTCGTAACCTGATAGGGGTGAGCAACATGGCAGCAAGTAGCGCTCCCTGTTGAAATCCAGATATTGTTTACAACTATCTGGTTTCTTATGATCTGAGAAATCCATTAAGCTTCCAGGAACCATATGTCCTCTCGGGGCATAAAGGGAGCTACGCTCCCACACACATAGGAAATGGTACAGACACAAACAGGAAGTGTAATGCAACATAGAGGAACCTTGGCCTGTGTTGATATCCTGGGTATTGTCTGTTTGTGTGTACATACATGTGTGTGTTTGTGTATCTTACCTTTCTGGTCTGCTCATAAAATACACTGACCCCTTCCTGCTTATTAACTGTTATCCCCACTAAAGCATTTTTTTTAAATATAAATGGCCTCTTAACCGTTTTCTTCCTGAACCTTGGATGTATTATGTTGTTGCAGAATTTAGCCCCTGGAGGACAAAGACAAGTATACACAAGCATACAAAGTTTCAGGATGGGCCTGGACCACCCTAAGGTCAAATGAGTTAAATGGTTTTAGGCAAGGTGGGTTTCGGTATTTTGGGTTATACAACGAGCATGAAAGGCAGGTCTGAGTGGTTTACACAACATGGACTCAGGTTGGAGCTTGTCTTGGTGATCCTCACTGAAACGTTGGGGTTTTCTTAAATATGACCCCTCGTCAATGTATGACAAGATAATTACACATTGGGAAATCCACAGCTTGTTCCTTTACGTCCTGCCTTCCACATCTCCATGTAGGATATGTTGTGAATAATAGTTTCTAGCTGCTACAAAGTATAACTTTCTCACTGTTACACTGCATTGGCTGTGATTTCTGTTCACCGGTCTCAAACTCCTCTGGATTTAGCTGTTTCGGACAGATGTTCAATTAATTAGGTGAACATAAAGATCCAGTCATAGTTGTGGGCCTGTTAATCAGATTGTTTGTTAATCATTGGACACCACAGTGGCTCAGCGGTTAGCACTGTTGCCTCAAAGCAAGAATGTCGTGGGTTGGAGAGGGTTGACCACCACACCTGTCTGTGTCGAGTTTGTTGTTTGTTCACCTGTGTCTGTCTCTCGCAGTGTAAATTACATTTCCCCTCATATAATCACAGTCAAAAATTCACCCAACTGGACTAACCTAGCTTTTGCAAATGAACTCAAATGAGGAGTAAAATGCAGTTGGATACCTTTGACATTTCAAGCTGCTGTGTAGCTTTTTCAAGCTGAACAGCTTCTTGTAAAAATGAAAGTATGCAACTGGAAAAGTTGTTTGGAAATTAGCTGAGCTACTCTTATGATACTGCAAAAAGTAGTTAAATAGTAGCTTTACTGTTTGTGACAGGCTAATCCGCAATACAGCAGGCAACACGGTTATACACTCACACAGTGGCGGGAGATGAGATGCTAAACTCAACCGACTGGTCGTGAAATGAGTGTAAAAGTAGCTGTGGAAACTGTGGTCACAATGTCTGAATCAGTTTCAATTTGAGCAAAACCTCTGAGCGATGAAGCTGTTTAGGTCTGCTTTTCTGTCAGGCACAGCAAAATCAGTGATGACTCAGACCACATGGGTCCAGACTCACCACAAAGCTGATCGCAGGCCTTTATTTATTACCGTCGCTATAAGCTGCACTGCAGCCTTAGATTCACACAAGAAATTGAGATGACGCTGTTTTAATCTTATGTACTATAAATATATTCTTGCTAACTGCCAGCTGGCAAACAAATTAGCTTGCTCATATTACCTGTTGAACTTCTGCAGAGATTGAAAATGATGAAACAGAGGCTCATTACTTGACATGTCAGCCAGTATGGTAATAAATCTGTGAATAAACATTTCTGTTTGTTAGCTGTCGCCTTTCTATCCAAAATGCGGTAGTGATATTTACATCGGCTTGCAACATCACGCACGCAAAACATCTGTATTTCTGGTTAGTACGATAACTTCATATTTTTGCATTGTAATTCTGAAAATATAACATTATTTAGAGTAGTGTAACGTTTAACACATTTTTTTGTGGTTCTGAGGTACAACTACACAGACAGACAGTTGGGGGAAAAAATTTAACAGATGTAGGCCTAGTGGACTACCAATTGCATCATTCATATCCTTCTGGACTTTTGTGAAAACAGCTGAATAACAAGCTAGCCCGTGACACACACAAACCTGCTAGTAACCACAAAGCTGTAGTTTATTTTAATTACCCTCGTAGTTTAAATCAATTTCTCATATTAGCATTATCCTAGCTCCCACTAGCTAGCTCATTTCAAACAATAGACCGAGGCCTCGATGTACCAAAAAACAAAATAAGATGACATTGATACTACAAAAACAGTAGCTAAACCATTGATTTGTAACCATTTATGACAAAAACTGTATAAGAAAATGCCTCCATACTATTAGACATGATGTACATTTGAAAACTACTTTGCTGCCCAGAAGATCTTAGTAGACAGGATATATAAGGTCTTTACAAACAGCCAATCTTTGTGTTGGGGAATGGGCACATATGATATCTTAGACTGCTGTATATGTAGACAGATAAGTTTTGTACTAATATGCGTTTGGTTATGCCCATACACACTCAAATATTTTATTATATGCACTATATGCAGTATAAACACTCGTCTGTGTTCATTCCGGTAAAGGCACGTAGACCCTCATTTAGTCATGTCTGACTACCTGAAAACCTGATGAAAACAACATCCTGGACCAAAGTCATTGTTATTCCAGTACATCCGATAATTTGGACGTTTTATTTTTTTAAGGTTTTCAGGACTGGTAATCAAAACACAATTATGCAACCATAAGCACTATGCACAACACTTAGTGTTTCATGGAAAACAGTCAACAATCAGAGGGAGGGGATTGGGTCACAATCAAAAGTACAGTTATTACTGGGCACATGAAAAGACACAGAGGGGAGTCAGCGACCCCATCGTGAGAGGTGTTGTTTTGATGCGGATGAGTCTGCAGGAGGATGTTGAGGGTCTCTGCGTCAGGTATCACTAAGCCCTTGTGTAGACACGTATGGACACAACGTCTCCAAGTGTGAGTGTCTGTGAGCCAGAAAGAAAAACGGTCAATTAAACTCATATTACACAAACTATAACATAATGTATGAATTTTTCTGATAAATTTTAATACTGACCAGTGTGAGTTGGTCTCCGTTGACTTCTCTCTCCAACGTGGTCTCTTTGTCGTTCCACTTCTGGACGTGCAGCAGCTTACCATTATCAAGAGTCACTATGGACTGCAGACAACAGAGAGACAAGCATGGGGAGTGAATACAGACACAGAGGCCAACATGTAGGAAAAGCTCAGATCATCCCACGGAAGAGGAGAAATGTCTTCCCAAAGTTAAAGAACATCTGCTTTGCGCACAGCTGGGGAGACAGCAGCTCACTTCCGAGCAGGTTTCCCAATTCTCATGACGTGATTCTGATTGTACAAAACGTTGTGATTTTCAGGTAAATTATGTACAAAATAGGTCACATTGGTGGCATTGTTTTATAACAAAAACAATAATCGCTATTTGTATAAATATTATTATATATTGTAAATATATATATATCAACACAGCAGTTATTTGTTTTGCAGTGTCTTAAAGCCATATTACATTGGAAAGAGAATAAGATGTTAAAAAGAATGAATGCATAAAAACAATGACTGAGAGACTGTTTAAAATGAGATTAATACTATAAACTCTCACAAACTGACGTGACAAGGCAGCGCAAGCCAACTGTGAGAAAGTTAAACATGATAAATATAGATGTTTCAGGGTAAAATGTCACAAAAACACTTGGGATGGTGGACATTTGTATTTAACCTTAACTTCATAGAGTCTCTTAGAGGATTCTCCACATGTTCCATGGATTATGTTTTGTGGATCCTAAGGGATTCGGTTTAAGGACTAAAACAAGACAAAACAAAACATCAGTGACCTAGTTTGGATGTTAATTCCCAGAAAATGTTTGGCTTTAACTTCTTCTATCTGTTCCAATCATTCCCCACTGGACTCCTATTTTCTGGCCGCTTTGCTTTTGGTCCCAATTGTGGTTACAAGTTAAGTCTCTGATCTTCTCCGACCCCTCACTCATCCTAGACGTTTCTGACCCACCTCATGACCTCTGAAGCTAAACAAGAATGACGGCCCCAGCTGTGATGGACAACAAGCACACAGGGTTCATCTGACCCCCTCGCTGCTGTAACTCCACTTACGAGCGTTATAATTACTGCAACAAATGGAAGATTCCATTTGTAGGCTCTTTATTTGTCTCTCCCTTATGGTAATGCAACGGTACGGTCCGCATTGAAATGTCTCAACCTAAATATTTAATTATTTGAGCATTAAATGTTCCACTAGCACCACCCAGAGGTAGAGTGTATTTGACAAATAGCATGAGGTTTGTGAAAAGTGAAAGTTGGATTTTAATTGAATAAGTTGTGAATGATCTTGAGGCTGTTCCCCAGAATATGAATCCTAAAGATATGGATCACCTTCCTGTGCTGTTCTTTAGTGCCACCCTCAGGTCATATTGCACACAAGCCGCCAAAACTGATGTCTTTCCTCATGTGTTAGACTTTGCTCAAACTATTCCTGACTTCCTGTCCGGCCACCCTGACCTCTGGCTCCTCACCTTGACTTTCCTGTCATCGGCTGTGGTCTCGTCAAACTCCTCTCCCAGCTTGAATCTGATTTCTGTGTTCTTGAACTTGCTTTGGGTCTTCAGTACCACCGTGTCTCCATCCTTTTCGATGATAGTGGTGGGCTTGGTTATGGAACCGATCTGACGTGTGGCGAAGCTCACCTCTGCGGAACACAAAGACATGGGGTTTGTTGCCAAAACAAACAAAATGGGTGTATTGTTCATGTTACAGCAAGTGTGTGGATTAATTTCCTCAGGATTCAATTAGTACCACAAAGTCATTATTTTACTGCCGTTGCTGTGAGTGGAGACACAGAAATAGTCAGTGACGGTTTGATCCAAGTTAAAGCAGCTCTTTGTTGCAGTCTATGTCACCTGACACACTCTGGCCTCATTTCTCTTTGACTACAATCCTGTAACATGTTCTTCAAACAGTACAGAGTTCTGGGTACCTGCCTGCCTGTCTAGGCCTGCATGTGTCGAAATGGTAACTGGCTTTCCTTTTGAGTGTAACTGAAAATTCAGGAGGGGGCCTTCCATTGGGTAATTGTGGCATACGCCCCTCTTTTCCCCCACAGGGCCAACTTTGTAGGCTGACCGCGCAAAAGCAGTTTCTTTTCCATAATCAATACAACAGTCACTCTGTGTGTGTGTGTGTGTGTGTGTGTGTGTGAGAGAGAGTGTGTTGGCCTGAATCATCAAGAGAATTGATGTCAGAGGCTGAAGGGTCTATGGTTTCTATAGTGACCAGAGCAGACAGGTCGATACTAATATCTAATATGGCTCTGAGGTCACGTCTCTCTCTCTCTCTTTCTCTCTCTCTCACATGCACAATACACACACACAAAAAGTCACAGTCTTTGTGTTCTTCTGTTACGGTTGTAAAAATCCATTGCATCTGGCCCCTTTTCATTATTATTATAATGTGACTAAGAGGACTAGCACACACACACACACACACACACGACACGCTGATGTGAAATGTTTGAAGTCCACCTTATCTGTTGGTTTTCATTCCATAAGTTTCAATAAATGCTCCCTGGCAGCAGCAATCTTAATATTCAATACCCTCAAACAATGAACAGCTTTCAACAAAGGTCATCCACATTGTCTGAGTGTGTGTGTGTGTGTGTGTGTCATTCATGGCCATTCAGAGTTCTCTTGGCGGGGGTTGATTGCCCCCAACCACACCAAAAGAGGCCACCTCTCACTCATTCCCACAGCACTTAGGACCATGTGGAGGCCACTCTTCCTCTCTTTCTTTCTCTCCCCATGTGGTTCCTCCCTTCAAATCCCTTTCAGATCCGCTCCACTCTTTACTTTTCTCACGCCTAATATTGACTTCAGCGTTTAAACACACACCCTTTACACATGTGCTCAAATGCAGCATTTCCATCAGTCACACCCTGCATCACCCACACACACTCACATACCCACACGGCCATGCTCTCGTCCTCACACACTGAGTCATAAACATCCCTCAAACACACGCTTACCCAGTGCCTTCATGTAGTTATCGAAGTTTTTTGACTCCTTCATGTCCCATTTGCCTAGAAATGCATCAACCATGTTTGCAGCGATGTGGTGGAATGCCTGATCAGAACGAGAGAGAGAGAGTGAGAGAGAGAGAGAGAGAGAAAGAGACTGTCTGTTAGGGAAGAGAGAAAGCAAGGGAGTGACAGAGAGAAAGCAGACGAAGAGAGGCAGAATGTAGTCAGCAGCACAGGCTGAGCTGTGATCCTACTGGCTGAATTTATACCGGCTGTTCATGATGTCATCAGGCTGTGCAGAGAGTGCAAAGGAGGAGGAGGAGGAGGAGGAGGAGAGAGAGTGGGGGGAAGCAGGGTCATGGTAAAGAAAGAAAAGCCACAGAAAAGAGGGGGCAGAGGAGGGGGAGGAGGGACTGATGAAGAGGCTCCTACTATCAGATAGAGAGAAGATGGTATTTAAGTATAACTTTGATAAGTCACAAAACGAGGGCCTTTGTAAGAGCTTCAAATAAACAAAACTCTCTTGATTTTCAAGTCAGGTTTATTTGTACAGCTAAAGATCAGACACAACTTCTCAGGGCTCCACAGGCCCACAAAACAAACCGTTTCTCAACGTCTTGCAACACAAGCAAAAACTTCCCCATACAAGGCGGAACATGGAAGGAGAAGAAGAAGAAACCTAGTAGGAGGTAGAGGAGATCCAGGAAAGTCAAATAAATACACACCAGTCCACAGAGACTTGGTGTGGGTTCAAACACGGCTCACAGCCACACGAGACACATATATATGTATATAATGTCTTATTCTTCTGTTAATATTTTAAGTTAATTTTGAACTCCTCATATGTATATAGGCCTTTTTATTGCATTACTGTATGTAAATTTTTTTACGCTATGTCACACTTGCTTTGGCAATGTAAACGTATGTTTCCCATGCCAATAAAGACCTTTTGAATTGAATTGAATTGAATTGAGAGAGAGAGAGAGAGAGAGTGAGAGAGAGAGAATGTCAGAGTAAAGTATAAGTGCCTCCTCTGCTGGCCACCTATAAGTACTGCACACAGTGTATCTGCCCCCTGGTGGCAGAGACGTGTAACAATATTATATACAGTATATACTGTATATATCCTTTTGTTTTTGAAAAATATTATTAACATAAATAAATTGGGAATCAAGTCCACTTTTAGCAAAACTGTTCAGAGTTTTTGAAGGGGCTAAGAGATTTAAAGGATAAATCTAATGGGCATTTTCACATTAGTAAGCCATGTGTTAGTTCTTATCTTATACCACGCAGAGAAGTGATTAAAAAAAAT
>OMNV01027680.1:0-21837 GCA_900303265.1 Brotula barbata | reverse complement strand
TGCTGCTGCTGCAAATTCTGCCCCAAGTCCAAATCATTTGGCCGGACCGTGTTTGGGAGCAGAGCGGGGAACTTTCATGTGCGATCAGGTAGGAACGAAGCGCCGCGATCGGATTTTTTTATCCCGCGATGCGCCGCCGTTTGCTGGGGCGCACACAAAGTCCGCGGTGTCACATTTCGAGCCTCTTGTTCGCCTCTCCACACCGCCTGTCAGTGGATTTAAGATGGCTGCTTTGTGTACCAGGGTGATTTTCTGTGCCTCTGCACCCCCTCGGCTCTGCTGTTTTGCTCGATCGTGCTCGGTTGTGCTCCTCGGCGGCTCTCCGGCAGAAATGGAAGCGCTCTTTTGTTGCCGCCGCTCGGTTGAGGATCAGAGCGGATGCACGCAAGATGAGGCCACACACAGGGGCCACTGAGTCCAGGGCTCCTGTGTGGACCACCACGGGCTGCATGGGCTCCCCGGATCTGTTCGGAGTGTGTACACGCCGTCTTTTGGCGGCCCTCGGCTCCCTTTGTTGTGGTCTGAGCTCGCTGTCCCAAGGACGAGCTGCAGACATTGTCTGATGCAGCCACTCAGTGACCAAATGGGAAACAAGTCCCACTTAGAACCAAATGCATGACGGTCTGCACGCACACTGCTGTCCCGTAGGTGTCCAATGATGTCTCATGTTGTCCCCTGCAGATCTGTCCAGATGGATAAAATGCAGCCCAACAGGATCAAGATCACAGACCTGAACCCACATCTCACCTGCCCCCTGTGCGCCGGATACTTCATTGATGCTACGACCATTGTAGAATGTCTACACTCCTGTAAGTCAGCGCCGACGATTTCACGTCCACGTCCACGTCCATACACTGCATAAAACACACATCAAGCCACCGAGTCTGCACAGTCCGACGCCGTGAAACGCACGAATCTGCTGCTCTTGAATTGTGTCAACACTGAACTCGGAGACGTTTCGGTTGAAAACTGTTGTGAGTGTAACTGTTGTGTCGGATTTTCAGTTTCTGATATCCGGACCGTCGTAGTGTGTGAGTCCGGTACGACAACAACTACACCAACTGTGGAGTTGAATGGCCCCAGTGACCCCGTGTCAGTCACACCTGGAGACGTTGTACTGTAAACACTCACTCCAGTGTTTTGTACAGGTTTACTCAGCAAACCGGTGAACTGGGCAACAATATAATTGTACCGCACGTTTAACAGTTTAATTAAGAAGGTTTGCTGTCAAATATTTGACTCAAAACATCACATTTCAGCAAACTGGCCTACTTTAAATCTAGCACTTAATACGTATTTCACTCAAATTCACCCCGTTTGTTTGCGATTTGTGCTACTGAGTGCTTGAGGATCTCCACTAGGATGCCGTATTAACGTTAAATTGGTATAAACATCGATGCAATCTAAACAAATCCATAACATCTCCCTGAAAAAGATCCGAGGTCTGTAGCGTTTATGATGTTTAATGTTTTGTGTGTGGGTTAAGTGTGTATTTGTGGCGCTGTCGTATTAGAATAGACTGTTATTAAAGAAATGTAGACGACGGCGATGTTGTATTGGATTGTTTTGTTCCCAATCGTGGACCGTGTTCGCTTTTAGCCTTTCATTCATAAACATCTTCTCTCTGTTCAGTTTGTAAAACGTGCATCGTCGCCTTCCTGGAGACGAACAAGTTCTGCCCTCGATGTGACGTTCAGGTACACAAGACCTGCCCACAGCTCAGTATCAGGTAAGACGAGCGGCTCGTCCACCGTTTCCCTGTCGTCCAAACAAATGATCCCATAATCGCTCCTGAGAACCTTTGTTTTTTTTTCCAGAGCGGACAAAACTCTACAAGACATAGTTTATAAGCTGGTTCCGGGGTTATTCAAAGGTGAGCCAGCAGCTGCAGCCTTGTCGTCATGGTAGTGATCGTCTTTAATGGTGCATCTGCGTTGTTGATGACGGCTGTTTTGATCTTCCCTGCGCTGATCTCAGATGAGATGAAACGGAGGCGGGACTTCTACGCAGAGAATCGCGTGCTGGAGCCGGGGGAAGTGGTGGAGACGTTCAACATAGCGGAGGACGAAATCATCAGCCTGTCCATACAGTTCTACGAGAGGAACAAGTGAGTCGCACAACCGTCCATCTCATCCCTCTGTCTGTCATCTCTAATCTGTCTTTTATCTTTCCAGCTATCTCTTATCTATCTATTTATCTCTCATCTCTCCATCTCCTCTGTATATCTCTCATCTCTCCATCGGTCTCTCCGTCGGTCTCTCTGTCTATCTCTCTGTCTATCTCTCTGTCTGTCTCTCTGTCTGTCTCTTATCTATTCCTCCATCTCTCATCTCTGTCTCTCCCCATCTCCTCTGTATATCTGTCTGTTTGTGTGTCTATCTCTCTGTCTGTCTCTCTGTCCATCCGTCTGTCTGTCTGTGTGTGTGTCTATCTCTCTGTCTATCTCTCTGTCTGCCTCTCTGTCTCTCCATCTATCTCTTGTCCATCCGTCTGTCTGTCTGTCTGTGTCTATCTCTCGTCTGTCTCTCTATCTCCATCAATCTCTTGTCCGTCGGTCTGTCCATGTGTCTATCTCTCTGTCTGTCTCTCTGTCTCTCGATCTATCTCTTTTCTGTCCGTCTGTCTGTCTGGTAAAAACGGTTCTCCTTTGCTTCTACCTGCCCTTGTTTACTGTAAAGTGGTCTTAAAGAGACGGTTCCTTAAAGGATCTGGTTTCACTTAATTGTGCTCCAGTGTAGAAGTGAATCACTGTGATTCAGTTTCAGATTCATTTCTGTGATTTTTTTTTTTTTTTGGGGGGGGGGGGGGGGGGGGCGAGGGGGGACGTTTTGAAAAGCAGGAACCTAAAAAAAGCATTGACCGTTATTGTAATGTGTATAAAGTGTCCCCTTTAAAGCATCTCACTGGATTCTATTTCTCACAGAATCAGTTCTTTTCTAAAACAAACCTTTCCCATAATCCTTCAGTTGGTGTTTAGCTGATTTCTCCTTGTATCACTGTTTTCCTTCATTATATTTCAGTATGTTTGTTGTTGCCTGATCTTCATTTTGTGCTTTTCAAGTCATCTTACTGTTACTTCCTTTTCAGAAACGGATTCTTATAAGGGCTTTATCGTTACCCGTACATTATTACATCATTCTGAATCTCACATGGGAAGTTGTTAGGAAATTGTCAATCATTGTTCCCACCCACTCTTTTTTTCCACAGAAATAATGAGAGACAACACTCAGACCTGGATGGAGACAAGGTAAAGCCTGATTAACTTTTCAAAGCATAAGCAGGATAAATCACTCGTTTACCTGTTTGGGGTTTTCCGGTCCTCATCCTGGATTTGTATCTCGTTTCTTTGTTCTCAGTCCAACGGTAAACGCTTCCTGCAGTGCCCAGCAGCCATGTCCGTCATGCACTTAGCAAAGTTCCTCCGGAGCAAGATGGATATTCCCAACCACTATCGGGTAAACCACAAAGGCACAGACTGAGCCAAGAGCCCCTTCACGGAGCAATAACTGTCACCAAATGTAATGTAAACACCCCGAGTAAAATCACCTCAAACGCCTCGTTGTAAACCAACTCTAAAGTCACTTCACCATCACCCACGCTGCTGCTGGGGTGGGTCAGATTTGGTCGCATTCCAGTCAGCAGGATTCTGCTATAAAAGACGCCTGGCAATCAGCACTTTGATATGTGAGCTTACAGTGCAACGTGAGACGACAGGCCGGACCATCGGGGGCCCCGGGTACAGGTGGCCACAAACGACCACGGAGTCATTTTGACTGGTTAAGAGCAAAGCCGTCACTTCAACTTTTCTCGCTTAAAAACAACAAAATATAACGGCAACGTCCTTCGCACGTTTTTAGTTTTCACATGCATTAAAGCATGCGTGCGTTTAATGCCTTAGAAGATTTTTCATCAGACATCCACCCAGAAAATGGTGCAGGCAGTCCTGTGTCACATGACAACTTTGTCAACTTCCAGGCGTTTTTATAAGGATGTTTATAGAAAGTCTATAGAAAGTTATTCCACCTGGGGGCACCCGGTTCGGGTAAGGAAACATAAAAAAACACAAAGAAAAAGGAGAAAGTAGCTGTTATGGGAGTGGTTGTTTGCCAACCTGCTGTCATTACCCCCTACTACCATTAGATGTCATCTGCGAGACGAAAAATGATCACTTCACCGTTTTAACTTACCTAAAGAAATACGATGTAACAATCGCACGGCATAATCCATCTCCCTGTAATGTGACGTTGAAGATGGTGACATGTTTTCATTCAGCTGATTTATTCACAGAATTCTATGAATGCGTTTGGCACCAGCAGATAAACTGAAGTGTCCAGTTATTCTTCATGTAAACAGTAGACGTGATGTAAGTGGTGGCATTATTTGCGCACAGTCATCATTGTCCAGTCAGCAGAATCCCTGTTTGTAACTCTAGAGTACAGAGCAGCCTCTGCTTCGCAATGTGTTTTCATACAAGCTTCCCTTTGTCACTGTTTTTTTTATTATTTAAGTAAATTAGAGAGATCGTCTGTCAAGGCCTCAGTCTGCCTCTTAAATAATTCATGGTTGAATCAAACTCTTGTGTTGTTACAACTAAAGTGAATATTTTCAGCTCAGTCTAATCTTGAACAATAAAAACTTTACTTTGGAATATTGATGGATCCTAGTCATGTATAGTTACCTTTGTTAGACTTTTGATGCTATGGAAAGATACTGAAATTGCACCTGGTGCAGAGGACAATATAGATAAGAAAAGAAGCAGTTTATCCATTAAAAACACTTAAAGCAAGTCAAAATATTGTCAAAAAGAATCATCCCAGCCCATACAGTGTTTCATCGCCAACAGAGGAGCTTTTTCAAGATAAATACAAAATTGGTAGGGGTACAATAAAACTAGACAACCATATGTTCCACAGTACCTCTGTGATAATAGATATGATTTCAGAGGATAAAAGCATTGGTGTAAATAATTTATGGCTCCATTTTCCTCAAAAATTCTCAAATTGTCCTTTTTTGTGCTCTAACCATGAGCACTTGAATGCATCACATGCAGTAATGTGACTTTTCAGCTGTAAATGGGAGCAATCCTGGATCCCACGAAGGCCACATGTGAACATATCTGTCAGAGTTGAGATTATTCCAGTTTTAGTCCCCCAAATGTTGTTAACACACCATGGAATTTCAATTTGGATCGTTTTCTCCCACACTAATAACGAATCAGAGTTACTGTATTTGATCCGCTGCAGGCTCCAGGCTCAGTGTAAACATAAACTCTACGGTCCGTTGGTTAGTTTTGTGTGACGCTCGTTGTCTGTTGCAGGTGGAGGTGCTGTATGGGGACGAACCGTTGAAGGACTACTACACACTAATGGACATCGCCTATTTCTACGAGTGGAGACGAGTGAGTGACAGCGTCCATTCAGCTTCATGTCAGACATTTAGCAAAGTTGATCCCGCTGGTTCTCAGTGCATGTGTTTACTTAAACCTCAACACTTTTACATGCACATTGTGGTCTGATTTTGTGTGTTGATGGCGGTGTTTACACAGCACTGCCTTAATCAGATTAGAATCAGTTTTAATGTGAGATTGGAAGTATTCATGCTGTTGCTTCGAGGAGGTCAACACGGAGTCACCGTGTCAACAAGTTCAATGGGGGACTATGTCACCATGTTGTTACTGGAAACAACAACTTTTGGTTGTCTCTTTAAAACTATAAATCAGCCTTATTTCTGGTCACTGGTTCTCTTGTTGCTTGTGCTAAATGGCCGTGGCGTTGGCATAATAGAACATTTTCCTACACCAGCTAACCCTAAATAGAAAGGTTATGACTTGATTGTCTAATCTAAATGTAATATAAACTTTTTAAAGTGGCCCTTAGTGGTTTATGTTTATACACTCAGTGGGTTTGCGTGACTTTTGAAAAAGTCACATTGTTGTTTTTTAGTCCGCCTAGACTTTTAAAATACATATAATCATGTAGGTCTCACTGAAAATGCACAAAATGGATATTCTGGAAATCGGACTAACATATCTAGGTAACGCACTTGAGGACTTACGAAGCTTCATTGCGCCGTCTATACACTTCAATGGTTCTGTGCAGGTTCTGTAGGTCAGGTGGTCACACTGCGTTCGATGGGTCTCATCACGTAAACCGCACATTTTTGGACGGGCTCATCTTAAGGAGTTCAATATCGCAAAATATGTGGACGGACGAATAAATGCTGAAGGGGTGAACGCCTTGAAGTGGAATGTTGTGCTTCTGTTCGAACTGGTGTGTGATAGCGGGAGCTTCTTCTACGATACAATTCAATACATTTAGTACATTTATAGTGCGTTCGTGGCTCACTTGACGCTGTGACTTGTCATAGTTAAGAGAGGACAAGAGGAGAGGACGGAATAAAGACCGCCCTGAAAATGAGGACATGACTTTATTGCTTCATCCTCGACAATTTTACGATATGACGTAAACAAGACACACACCGACTGGAGCAAATGAGGCTTCCTTTTACAAAACGATGCAGTGGATGGAAATAATTGTTCGCGCTGATGCTTTCTGAAGCACCGTCAAACACCCACGACGACTTAAATGAGTTTAAAAAGCAGAGATGTATCGGAAGGCGTGTTGCACCATTCATCCCTGTTTTCACACGTGGACAAACCCAGCACGGTAAGGATCCTGGTGTTCGGTTACGCTGGCAGATATCCGATACATATCACAAGTATTCCCAACTAATACCACACCAAACAGGTCTGGTCGTATCCAATCACGTGCCGTCTTACTGTTTTCATATCCGTGCCTGGAATATGTGGGGAAAATTGGGCCGATGTCACTTGTGTCTAATAATGTAAACAAAGCATCGTCGGAGAAGATCTGAGCGTCGGCGTGATAAACCTGTCCGCCTGTTTCTAACGGCGTTCACAGAGCGGCAGAACCACTCTGCTCTGCTCTGCTCTGCCTGATGACGTATTAAATCACAGATCAGACAGAGTAACTGATTGCATTATTTCCAGGCCATTTGTCTTGTATGACTATAAAAGAGGCTTTTATCAAAGAGTGGCTAGCTCGCATTAGGTAACTGCACTTATCAATTATGAATGAAAATTACTGTCGCATAAAGTGCTCTGAAATCCCTGCCCGGGATTCTCGGGAGTTATTGAAGGCGTAGATATTCTCCGACTGGGGGAGCCCTGGGGAGGAGGAGGAGGAGGAGGCTCGCTTCAGCTCGAACGTTTCTCTATCGCTTCATGATCTCGAAATCAATTAATCCCTACCCACAGCTCCTGCTTTTAACAAAAGGAATAAAGGAGTCGGTGTACATCTCAGCCTGTCAAAGAACAGAATTATCATCCACTGTGATCCAGTGATGGTGGAATCCACAAACCGAGGAAAAGATGCATTGAAATCGAAGTCTGGTGACACTAATGCGTTTGCTGGTTTGCCGCCTCTTCCTCATTGCAGGCTTTTGTTTACATTTTGTCAGTAAGTCTTATGAAACGACTCCGTCCCCGCCTGTCATTATCTTGTGATCTCATTATCTATATGATGTACGCAGACAGGGACAGGCCAAGTAACCATATTGTTCAAGTCAGCGGGCAATTAAGGTTTATTAAAAAAGGAAGAATTGATCAAATTTACACGAGCAATATCACATAATATTCACAATATCTGTGGAATGTTTGTCATGTAGGATTAATAAAAAAAATCGTTTAGCCTAAAGGCCGTTTCACACCAATTGCAAATATAAAAATTATATTATTAATTGATTGAACTATCGTGTGGCGAAATAAAAACAAACAAACAATGAAAACGTGGCCAATGAAAACGTTTGTTTCGCATTTTCCAAACATCGTCCCGACTCCAGCTGAAAACCGAGTGGAACTCTGATCATTCTGGTGTCGCAGCACCCTGATTTATACGATAAAAAATAGGGATTTATGTCTGTTCAGACAAAACATAAAAGCGTCAGCTATATTTCCATGCACACACGCGCGATACGATAAATTTATAATGTGATTAAGACCGTAAATAAAGCGCTCTCAGCACGTTAATGTCATTACGTTCATATCTCAGTGAATATGTGGTGTGCTCCGATGGTAATCACACTAATAAACATGTTTTAGAACATGTGTGGTGGTGGTGAAATGTGTCCAGCTCTCCGTCGCACAGAGGAAAAGGTCGAATCGTACCGGCTATTATCTGACATCTACAATGGTTGTAGGATATATTTGAATTGATGAAATCCAAATATTCATCTGGAGGCAGAAGGACATTTCCGTGCTTTCATCGGTGGCTATTTGTGGCTATTTTGCCTCTATTGACGTCTTTCAATAACGGGGGTCTCCTCCAGTTTTGTGCCGCACATTTCCCGATTTGGAGATCGCTCCTGGCATTGTTGTGTGTAAAACGCAACCTTTTGTTAATGAGATGCAAAACTGGACCAGAAAATTTTTTCATTTTCTTCTTCGCTGCGCCCAACTACGTCACCGAGTGCAGCGGCTAAATGCGTCATCCCCAGCGGTGCTCTATAAAAATATGGGGCTTTGTTTTGAACGCTTCCTGTTGTTGAATTGATCTGAGCTCTCTGGTAATTCCCAACCCTAATCAATACATTCTGGTATTGATCGTATGAACTAATAACACAGGTAATGTAGGAATGATGTCCACGATCGCACTCTTTCGTCCAGGCTGCTCACCTCTCCATGTGTCCCTCTCTGCAGACTGGACCCATCCCCCTGCAGTATCTGGTCAAACCCACCCGGAAGCGCAGGAGGCCATCCCAGTCAGCCCCCCAGGGCCACTCAGACGGCGTCAACACCAGCCCCACGTCAGAGAGCGACTCCCAAAGTGACAAAGTCCACAGTCCTGCTGCAGCCTCCCAGCCCCCCCGAGCCTCCTCGCAGTCCAGCCCCGCATCTTCCCACAACGTGTCCCCGGCCGTCCAAAGCTCCAACGGCACCTCTGTGCCCAAAAACACTCAGCGACACACTCTGGCCTCCAAACCGGCCGGTAACGCTCGAAAGGTGACTGTCAACGGCACGAGCTCCGGGGCCGGCAAAGAGGAGGCGAGGGCAGGCGACAAAAGCGGTTTGCCCCCTACGACCTAACGTGGGCGTGGGGCAGCAGGGAGGACAGTGTTTGAATTGCTCCCTAAGACAAGACAAGACAAGACAAGACAAGCTAAGCTAAAGCTTCTTCCTGGAGAAAGCGGAGGCACATTACTGTTATCAGCTTTCAGCGGGAAAGACTGAAGAGTCCAGCCAAATAGACACTCTTATGTGTGTGCGCGTGTGTGTGTGTTTGTGTTAGACTAGTGCACACATACAGACTGTACAGTATGTATCAAATGTGAGCATGTGTGCATACATATGTATAAACTATCTTTTATACAAGATATTGTAATCGTTTTGTATTGTATATGAAGTGCGTCTGTTCCGTTTCCATCATTCACCAACAATGATTTGGCGTAAACACAAAACGCTGCAACCGTTGGATGTAAAAAAACAAAAAAACAACAACCCAACAACCTAAACTTTGCCTTTGGAAGGTCATGTAACAACTGCTGTATGTGTAAGCAAACACTCATCAGGTACCACGAGTCACTAAGGATACATCCCATCCAACTGTTCATGCACTTTCACCAGGTCAAACCACACAGTCAACTAAGCCACAGGAAGGGTCCATACACACACACACACACACACACACAAACACACACACACAACTCCAAGCACTACCATGTTTGTCAGCAGAACGTGTACTTTTCTCATGGCAGTCAAGGAACCTAAAAGGGATTTGAGTATTTGGCCGTGTATGTTGTATTTCCATACATTTCAACATTCCTTTTGAACACTTTTTTTTTTTTTTTTTTTTTTTTTTAAATCAGCCATATGTGCATGTTTTAGGTCAATAAAATGTTTACTTAACTAGGTTTTTCTGACCCAGGTGTACTGTTATGATTTCCAGAAGTCAGCGGATGTGGTCCCAGAAGCAGCCTGACAGTTATCGGGCTAGCTGCTGCGCCTGTTTTCTCGGTATAGACTTGGTTATGACTCATTATGTATACTAAGAATGGAAAAAACAAAGACGAGTACATATTTAAATACATCTTTAATCCGTAAAAACAAAATTGCAATGACAAACATTTCCCTTCACAGCTCCTCCCTGTGAACCGCCTACATCTTAACTCGCTTTGTACTCTTGGCAGCATTTTGTAAAATTTCTTGTGTGTTTCAGACATGATTTATATATTGACTACATTTCTAACCATGAGGAGCAAAAAACGAAAACCACAAAGTATGCTTTTCAGAGGGACAGTCTTTATATGTGAATGGAGGAGTTTTATTTAATAGATGGATGATTTGAAATGATCCTGGATGTGTCTGTTCTTGGAAGAGGAAAATCGTCTGTTGTATCTGTAACATCAACCCCGCTCGGACGATTGTTAGCAGGATTCAATCTAAACTTTAAACGGTCTGTAGGAACGCCGCTCCATTTCTGACAGAGCGTCCTAGAGACGTTGCTGAATTAATAATAAAAGAATTCCAAATTCAGAGATTACCCACAACCGTTCTCATAGAGCTGTACCACTTTAGTCGGGATAGAAAAATCATATATATATATATAGATAAATAGTCCATGAATACACACAACTTGTGCATAGCATCTGAAGAAGGTTACACAATCCGCTTGTTTGTATTTACTGATCCCCATTAAGTTGACTTTTTATTGATAAATATGGCTCCACTTCACCTGAGGGTTCTCTATGATCACCCTGTCTGTTTTTTTGTGGTTATGACTGACTGAATATACGTTATAACTTATTCACAGGTCCTGTGTGTATCCTGTACATCAATAAGAACAGACACATACAGTACAGACGCAGTATAAACACAGATGTAATTACAGTCTACTCTGATAATTCATAATACAAACTATTGAATGTAACCATTTCCCTTATGCTTCAAAGAGAAGGTATTAATCCGTTACATTCTTCCTCTTGACATTGTTTCAGTCAATCACAAACCGGCTGATCGTGGTTTCAACCGTCGACGCGTCAAAGAATGCGAGGATGTGCAATTGTTTAGACGACTTAATCTGACCGATCTAATCAAATTCTCAGATGCGTTTGAAGAACCACATTGCAGCCCGGGTGAATGACATGATTAGAGGATGTGGGATATGTCGTCTGATCTTTGATTTGTTTAGCCACATGCAAAGAACATCCTTAAGGTTGTGCAAAGCTTCGTTACAGAAAAAAAACATCCTGACAGTGCATGACTACCACGTCCGTGTGTTGGAATAATTGCACCCTCCTTCTTGCATACGCAAGGCACACAGGGTACGCTAACAACGGAATGTGTGTGCGTAGTGAGACACTATTTTGTTGCCGCTGCTGTTATAAGGGTCAGTTGATGAAAGTGGTGATGATCGGTCGAGGAATTAGGAAATATAGGTGCTAATGCAGTATGCTAACTATTCAAAGGCGAGGATGACAAAGGAACTCTAATCTTCAGCCATAGGAGATCTGGTCTGTATGTTTGGTACCAAGCAAGGCGACATGCAGGATTAAAGTATGATGTTCCGACTTATGCCTCTAATCTCTCCCTTCTGTTTAACACTGATAGTGATGCGATTTAAACACTTGTAATGGTTCAATCACTTGGGAGTGGTGATGAAAAACATGGCTGAAGAGGCATCGATTGTGCATCACTTATTCAAGGTCTCACAAGGAATTTAAAGACGTCTCGTACTTCCTCTACAACCAGAGAGGCCCATCTTCCTCTGCGGGGTGAAAAAAGTATTGTCACCTGTAATTACCCTCCTCCTTCAAGACTCATCCTCTTTGTGCAGTGGGGCGGAGACGATGAAGTCCAGCTTGTGCGTTCCGTCGCAGTACGGCGGGTTGTTGGTGTGCTTGCATCCACAGAGCCAAACCGTGACGTCTTTCTCAGGGACAAAGCGGAGCGGGAGCATGGCCGGGTTTTTCAACCGGTGACTTCCATCACAGAAAGGCTAAAAGACAGAGACGGATGGGATCAAAGACGAATCCTACACAGGAGGGGGGGGCGGGACTGAATCAGGTATGAGTTACCTGCTTCTTACTGTGTCCACAGGTGCACCACGAGTAACGCTTGCCGCCGATCAGATCCACTTTGAACGGTTTCTTAGAGGGGATGACAGGATTGGGAGGAGCTGGAGTGGAGAGCTGGACCTGTGGGCGGGGGCGGGGAGAGCACAATCAGGAACCTTCAGATCGACTCAAGCATCAGTACTTAAGTGTATGTAACAGACGTTTCTCGGGGGTAAAAGACTCAAAGCTGCATGTTTATACTTTCCTTGTCGAACATGTGTGTAATACAAGTAAATACAAATTAAAGTTAATGCGGCTAATCAGGCTACATAACTCAAAACACCTGTGTGTGTAAAGGAAGCACTAGGACCTACAGTACGGTCTGAGGAGTGCTTTAATGACTCTTACTCCTCATAAAACATGAACATGAAGGACGTATCAACCACATGGACGAGACGACAGCAGCCATGTTAAAAAAAAACAGCAGTTATTTAACAGAAATTCTGCGGCTTATTAACATTTTAGAGTGTATTTACCCTACAAAGTGTCACAGCGGTTCCCCCTGGCTGTCTGCCGGTTAACCGGATCCATTGACGTTCTAAAGAGCTCACTAAAGTGTTCATGTTCGTCACCGGTCTCTGAGGTATCTTCAGTTCGCTAGTAGCCCCCACGAAGCACAAAGGGGAAAAAACGGAGCGATCTGGGTAAAGGTGCAGGGGGCTGACATGCATATAACAACAGAGGTGTCAGGCAGAGGGCACTTCCGTAAGAGTCACGTGGTGCAAAATGGACCAATCGTATGAACCAATCAGAGGGCTGCACCGCCCCCACTACGACACACCTCTTTTCAGATTGGATACTGAAGACTGCTCTGTATATTTTATTAAAAAAAACTACAATTTTGCTTTATATAAAATAAATATATATATAGGGAATAAATAAACAAACTGAAGGCTTTCAAATTCATGGTGGATCTCATGAATTTGATTGGCAAATACATACGAAAGAATGATACGAATCTCCTTCAGGATTAATAAAGTGTCCGTTCGTCTATCTATCTATCTATCTATCTATCTATCTATCTATCTATCTACTTTATTGATCCCCTTAGAGCAATTAATTCTCTGCATTCTTACCCATCCTCAATGAGGAGCAGTGGGCAGCCAACACATGCACGCACACAACAGCGCCCGGGGGCCAACTCCAGATCTTCAGCTTAGTGCCTTGGTCAGGGACAATGGCAGGAGTGATTAGCCTGACACACATGTTTTTGTGGGTGGGGGAAACCAGAGGACAGCCACCAAGACACGAGAAGAACATGGAAACTCCACACAGAGAAGTTTGGAGGTTGACCCTGGGATTCCAAACAATGACCTTCTTGTTGTTGTAACTGTTGAATAAAGAAAACACTACTTCAATCACAACCAATATTTCTACTGGTATTTTGACTACTATTCATTTTAATACTACTATTACTATTGTTACTTAGGTTAGGTTGATTGATTGATTTTATTATTATGTGTTCCCAGCCCACATGGGCTTATGAAAAGAAAAGCAGAGGGTCAGGGTTCAGGTCAGATGTCACTTATACAGAGTTACAAAAGTTGGGATTTGTTGTTTCTGTTTTTGATATAGATTCTGTTTTGATCTTGTATAATAAAGTATCTATCTACTGTATCTATCTATCTATCTATCTATCTATCTATCTATCTATCTATCTATCCTCCATCCATCCATCCATCTTTCTATCTGTCTATCTATCTGTCTGTCTATTTACATTACACAAAGCATTACATTACATTATACTACATGTAAAGCAGGCAGGCCAACTGACATTTCACAAAAACAAAAAACAAACGAAACATGATATCATACTTGGTAAACACACATGCGGGAGCATTTAAAAGTGAGAGAGCCACAACACCAGCTGGGCTCCAGAAACAGGAAGCTCACCCTGGAAGGACCACAGCTTCCTGTTGATTTTGTATTATGGGTAAATTATTGGTGTTCACATTCAGGGTGTTTTTAACTTGGTATGATCCTTTTACGGGTATTTGTTATTTAGTTTTCTGATACTTAATGAGATGGCTGTTATTGGATTTGTGCAGATTGGGTCCTTCAGTTTAACAGGCTTGCATTTATTCCATGTTTCATACATTTATTTTTATTATCTGGATATTTATTGTATCGCTATCTCTCTCTTTACCCATCCAGTTGGATCATCCTGCCCAGGAGTCAGTCTGTTCGGTCCTTCTGATGCCTCAGAGCCGGCAAACTGAGCGGACTGGGAGCAGTGAGTGATTTGGCAGTTCCTGATCCACTTCAAACAAATCAATATATTCAATTTAGTTTTTGTTTTCAATAAATTTACTACAATTACCCATCCTCTCTGTCAAAAACCAGTCAGATCAATAGAAACAACCCTCCTCCAACAAGTCCAAGATCTCAACAACCCAACACTTAAAAAGCTTTATTTGGACTTATTTTTTATTTAATACAAAACACATGCAGTAGAAGATGTTGTAGAAGGAAGTGATTCAAATCCAAGTTATGATTGATGATTATGAAAAATATCTATTGTCCAGTGACAGCTGTCCAGCACTCTGCTCTTCTTCTGCACGACAACCAAAAATGTTTCAACGTTTATACATTTATATCACACTTAGGCTACAAATACAGTTACAGGGTCAGCGTTTGTATCATTTACACAGAAAAACACATATTTGCACACCTCGCCGAGAGAGACGAGCAGCAGGAAATGTACTTTATTTGATACAATACTCTGACAGCTGTTCATGTAAACACTCTTTTCACCGACTTCATTAAGTCGCGGAATATGACTTTAAAATGCGAGCCGTCGCAGTACGGAGCGTTCTGTGTTTCCTTGCAGGCACACAGCAGAACAGTCCTGTCTTTTTCAGGGGTGAATCGCAGGGGAGAGATGTCCGGAGCTTTTGTCCTGTGAGCTCCATCGCAGAAAGGCTGAGAGGAAGACAACATGACAAGATACAGACTTTAAAGTGGCCTTCAGCTGCCTGCTACACTTGTGTTTTTTTTCTTCGTGGTATTATGTTACAAACCGTGTCAATGCTTGAATGTTTGGCAGGAACCAAAATACCATGGATTTATCAGACAAAGTCAGATTTACCAGTCACTCAATCCAACCTGACTCAGTGTAGCCTCGAGCGTGTTGTGTTAAGGCAAGAGCCAAGTTATAGGAAAAATAGCTGGAGGCCATTGAATTTTCCTCAGAGCTCCCCTCAGAGACCGATCCTGACCTAAATAAAGACTAACAACTGTTTGACTGCTCTCTCTGCACACGTGATATTTGATTTGATGACAAACTTCAGTGGAATATTGACCAAACACTTCAAGCTGGCTTGTCATTGATACGATCTGAAGTATTAGAAAACTCTTTTGCTTTCTCCCTGGGTCTTTTTTTTTTGCCTTATTTGAGTTTTTAAGTGCAAAAAAAGTGTGATTTTGCTGTGAAGACGCAGTGAGGGACAGTAGTCATTTTTGACTGACTGAGTGGTCAGTAAAATTTAAAATCAATGCAATCAGCTGCACTCTGCTGCCAACAGGAGGCGTCAAAGTGCAAATTTTAATAACAATATTTCTTTTGTTCATTGGAAATAACTTAAATGGAATAGACACATTGATCCATTCATACACACATTCACACACCGACAGCCAAGGCAACAATGCAAGTGGGAGCAATCTGGAGTTAGTCTGTCTGTGTGTGTAGAGCAGTAAAGTGTAAAATCTAACCTTTGTTGGGATAAAAAGCAGTAAAGGTTCTCTAACTGTAACTGTGAAGGACCCCAACCTTCAGCTGCTGCCTCTGACACCCCGAGATCCTCCACGTCGGACCTCCTCACCTGTTTCTTGCTGTGTCCACAGGCACACCAGGAGTAACGTTTCCCGGCGGACACCTTCACCCTGCACGGCAGGCGAGCTGCAGCCACGGGTTGAGAGGAATGCGGGCAGCACTGCATCTGGAAGACAAACGTCTTATTTACGTTCCTCATTGGGGCCACATTCTAAACCTTTTCCTCTCCGTCTGAGCACATTACATTTGAAATCTAAACTGGTTAAATGTAAATTTTCATGCATGTGTGAGCAAACGGTTAATAGACGAAACCTTGTGATTAAACAAGGGCTGGGATGATTGATAAGTTCTGAGCCTTTTTCATGTTTGGAAGAGGTAAATGTCTGAGGGGTCATTTCAGGTGAGTGGGCTGGTGATGATATAAGTCAAAATCCCAGTTGTGGATAGTACGAAGGTTCCTTTGGACTTCAGTCGTAATCATAGAATTCAAATCAAAGCATGAGGTGTAAAAAAAAACACCTTATAAAGTATATGACTTACTTAAAAAAAAGCTACCAGCCCTTGCTCTCTTAATAATACAGCACACACAGCAAACTTCACTCACATTACATTACTTGTGTGTACTTTTTTCTTTTCTTTTTTCTTTACTCTGTTACTATTTTATTCTTAGGTAAGACTATGGAACTTTTCCTGGTTCTGCGTTCTGTATTGTAAATTTGAAGGCATCGCTCTGGGCTCTATTTACATTTACCTTTTAGCACCTTAAACAGCATCATTCCATAACAGTGTAAACATCTGAAGGACTTGAATTAAATGGACATTTTCACACTGGTAACACATTTATAATGGCATTCACTGCGTGTGAAAGGCACAGAAACAATGGAGATTTAATATTTTTACAGCGACTAAACTTAAGAAGAATCCTCTAATTCCTGATGTTTTCTGTATCATTTTATACAGATTTCTCCACATATATTTCGTTTATTGAGAACAATTGAACGATTATTATTATTAGTGGTTAACTTAGAGTTAAACAGATTCGAATAAACCGATTAATCGGTCAAAGAGAAAAAACGTTTAACCAAAGGTTGTCAATGTTTGCCTTTTGATTTGCAGGTGTCCTTAGATATGCCTGCAGCTTTGTCCGCGTATCAAAGGTGAATGAATGAAATGAAGGCGTGTCCGCTTCCCCAAACACACAAACGACACACACTCCTTGGGAAACTACGGGCGTACAGGTTTTAAATACTCTAAAAATACTCAGCAGCGAACGTCTTACTTTTGCGTTGAAAACAGGAAAAAGTAACGCGGGTCGTCTCCAGGGCTCCAAACATCCTCTACGTATTAAAACTCCAAACATGAGACTCGCTGCATTCATTTTAACGGAGGTAAAAAGAAAAAAATATCACCAAAGTCGTAATTTACTTTGGAGGGCAGAAAATCCTCCAAACTTCGGCAGGATTTAAGGTAAAACTGATTCCAGGAACTTTACAGCGCGGTGTTCACCTACGTCACCGTCCAGGACCAACCCAGCCCGATGATTGGCTGAGTGCATCCATGTAAACAACTCGGCGTGCTGAAGCCACACCCACTTTCTACCTCCAGTTTCATTTTTTTCCCTTTTCTTTTTAGTTTGTTTTTATATTCATTTCCAAATCCAAAATAATTCCTGTAAACAGGGTGGTTGTGGTTTCCAATGCTACAAATGTAATGATTTGTTATTCTTTATTTACATGTGTTTTTCAGTTTTAAAAGCAGCAGCCTGTCACTGAACAAACTCCTCTGCCTGTCCAAGGTGGTCTGTAGAGGGTGGTGGACATTGTCCAGGATGGACATCACCTTGTCCAGAGTCCTTCTCTCTGCCACTGTCACAATGGACTCTTTTCCAGTGAGTATATGTATGTATGTGTTTATGTTTATGTTTATACAGTATATATATATGTATATTATATCAAATTGTTATATTGGTTGTTTGTATTTATTTTATATCGTGTTTTATTATGTTATATTGTTCTATGTATTCTATGCTTCTTTTATCATTATTTTTGTTATTGTTGGTGTTTTGCTGTTATCAGATACTGGATGACTTGAATTTTCTGGAGGATAATAAAGTATCTATCTATCTATCTATCTATCTATCTATCTACTCTATCTATCTATCTCTATCTGTCTGTCTGTCTATCTATCAATCCATCCATCCATCATCTATCGATCTATACTAAATTATTGAGCCAAAAAATATCCTATTTTTTAATTGCTTAAAAAAATCTATTATTGTCATGTTATATCTATAATTACTTTGAGGGGACAAGTTATTATCTTGTGATATTTTGATACTAGATATTTACTTGTACCCGCTTCAATGTAAATGCAATACTGTAGTCATTTGTTACAGTAATGGTTATTTGTTAAGATAATAAATTAACTAATAACTGAAGTCCGGACAAGATTACTCAGAATTTAGATTTTTGTTAGTGATGTCAGATATTATTATTATCACAGGTAAAATCTTGACCAAAGTTCCCGGTTCCTTCTTTTTAAAGAACACATTGCCTGTCGACGAACAATGTATCAGTCATTCAAAAGCCAAGAGAAAATATAAAACAACTCAGTAAAATACATTTATTGACAAAAGCTTTCTTAATCCTTCCTTTTAATTGTACACACAAAAATATCAAAATACTTTACAGGGCTTTTAATCTGAATAGTCAAATTTGTTTTGATCAATTCTCTCAAACAAATACACTGTACAATGACAACGTGCTTATCCTTCTTAAAATTCAGTGCTCATGTCATTTAATTTGCTTTTTTTCAGGGAACAATGCATTTAAAAGTATGCATAGTTATTACTTGGTATTTAGCAATACATTTGAGACTTCTCTGCATTTCATGCAATTCCTATTTCAATATCTCCTCCTCCACCGAACATCATTCAGAGCCAAGTGCTTAAACATGTTGAAATACATAAAAGATACACAGTACGACATTCATAACATGGATTATCTTGGTTACCCAAAATTCAAAGCTTAAAATGTGTCTTTACACAAACATATTAAAGTATACAACTCATATTCCAACAAAATTTAAAAGGTACTAAAAAATGATTCATAATCGGGCCTTAGAGGCCCCAGTGCAACATGAGGAAAAAAATGCTTCAAAAATCCGTTGCGCCAGTCCTTCAGTCACGCTCTTGGACGTGGTCATGCTTGGACAGCAGAGACGATCGCTAAGAACCTATTTGCAGAGTCATGTCCACCTGTTGTCCCACGTCTCATCATTGAAATCAACATTCTCCTTTTGTCTTTGCTACAGTATATTTCACCGACTAGTGAGCTGCGTTAACTTCCTTTCTAACACCTAAATTAAGTACAAACAAAAACAACTGAGCACTCGTGATATCACATGTATGGGAGGTTATGTTCAAGGCTGAGTGAGGAAAAAGTTACGGAACGCAGCGGAAGAAATGATGAAAACGACGAAAATCATGGATGAATTAGTTAGCGACCTTTTGTTAGTACGTGATGAGCGTCACATGCTAGAGCAGACTGGAAGGAGAGAGAAGCTTACGGTTATCTGGAGGAGGGTTTACGTTATGAACTCACAGTAAAGGCCAACACCGGCGGTTCACTGTCTAATCGGAGCTGATAACAGCTACAGCTAATAATCATACACTGCTGCCACAGCACTCTCATTACACTTTACATCTCGGCTGTCTCCGACTCAAACGTCTCCTATGACACCACTGTGCAGGACGTAAGGCCCCAGTGTACTTCGAACGACGTCCGGGAAGCTTCAGCATGTGGTCGTGCGGACGATTGTGCAGAGAATACGTTTACCAAAAGCACCACAAATCGCTGCCGGAGCGGCGATGTTACATTTTGCATCGCCGCCATTCTTCCGTTTGGCGGGGTGTTTGAGGACAGTGACGACGTTAATGTGCATACACGCGTTGGAGCGCACAGGCTGAGGTATCGCTCTGGTCAAGACAGATCAATAGAAAAAAAAAAGAAAGAAAGTCAATAACGTTTAGACATTGAGGTCAGAGAAATCAGAGATTTTAGGTCAAATTTCAACCTCAGAATCTGACAAGATTGCCACTTTAATCCATTATAAATAATAACAATAATAAATAAGCGATAGACTTACGGACACAAGCTTGATTTGAACTGTTGAGCACCTGCGAACAAATGAATGAGCTGGACGGGGGGAGTGAGGGACGACACGTCAGAGTACATCATTTGACTTAATAAAGTGATATTGCTCCGGTCGTGTCTTCACCGTTACGCTTATAACCCTCAGTTATCAGTGATCTGATCTTCCTCTCTCTCTCTTTCTCCCTGTGTGATCTAACAGTTTAGCAGTAAATAACATGATTTTCGATGATAAATCTGTCTGAACGTGGATTCGAATAAATCTCCGACGCCCTCGTCCTATATTTTGGAGTCCTGCATAAGGAACGCTCCAAATACATAATGCATCAACTCAAAGACGTAGCTCGGTGTAGCGAGGCTTTTGTTCCATTTTGGAAGGTGCAAAACGTGCACCGAAGCCCCTTAGTGAATACGGAGAACCACGATTTTACACCTAAGTCCCTAACGTTTCTTCTTATCATAACTCTTCCGACTGTAACACGTTAAAAAAAATCCATCTGTTTTCCTGGTTTGCTAGCAGTGTGAAATTTAGACCAATTACAGCCAGAGGAGGATCAAAAGTAGTAAAAGACACTTTTAAAGGACGACACGGTGCGCTGAGTTCTTCATCTTATCGTCTTGTGAAGTACACTGGAGCCTTATCAGGACCACTGTCAACAGGTCCTTGTTTCTCAGAGCACAAACAACAAAATAACATTGCATCTGAACACAAAAATTACGATACAAAAATGATTTGACACTTGAGTTATCACTAAATGCTTATTCACACATTTCAACTCTGGAAATCATCGGTTACCTATCAAAAGTATAAATGGGTTGAGGAGTGCTTTCGCGTTACCAAATCCTCCACGTACCCCGTATAAAAAGACTATGAAAGAAAGATAAAGAGAGGACGCCTTTGGGCTCAGGGTTTCTCTGTGTGTCTAGCATCATTAAGGCATTATCTATCCAGTATTGCTAAAAGAACGTCTAGCTGGCAAACATTGAAAACAACATCTATGTATAAAAACAAATAAAAACAAACATGAGGACAGAGTGCAAAATACTCATATAAATCAAAACCTGTGAGTCCCTAGTGGCCTAGTAAATACCAAACATCCTTTAGGAGGTTCTGTGTCCATGGCTAATGTGCTCTGTTAGCTGCTAACATGCAAAGTGCACGTGTTGTTTTAGGAAAACAATTCAGTTCTTACTTAGAATTTGCAAAGGTTTGGTTTACTCTGTTTAATCTCCATAGCAACGGGAAGGATGAAGACGTCCGGACAAACGGTCTGGAGGGTTTGAGTACAAACCTGGCGCTCAACTTTTGAGTTGATGGCGGCCTCTAGGGGGCAGCGCTGCCATTTGGACATGTGGGTCGGTGCCATTTTTACATTTGCACGAGTTTGTTTTTTGGTGTGAATTTATATCCAGCGATGGCCGCGGCGTTCGTAAAGCCGTGCGATGTGGACGTAAAAACGGCTCCTTGTTGTTTCTTTCAGGTTTAAAATTTCCACTTTGGAAAAAAGATACAAATTTGATTGAGATCGGGTTTGTATGCTTCAAAATGTTGATATTTTGTGACAGGCGTTAAAATAGGTTTTAAAATAGGTTCATAGTGGGAATAATAGGTTTGTGAACACAAGCCTTCTGTTAAAATGCCACTAACCACACATGGGACATGGCTGTTCGTTGATTCTTTACACGATGTGAGCCTTGGAGAGACTGCACACATAAAAAAATATGGAAGAAATACGCAGGGTGGGGGAGAAAATAAAAGGAAGACAAAATATCGAGGAAGACAGC
>OMNV01027665.1:5064-31404 GCA_900303265.1 Brotula barbata | reverse complement strand
CCTGTTGACCAGTCCTATTTAGTTCTTATTCAAACATCTGTCTCAAGGTACCCACGGTCTATCATGGTAACAGTGGTGTGTGTGTGTGTGTGTGTGTACTCAAAGTCTATCATGGTAACAGTGGTGTGTGTGTGTGTGTGTACTCACGGTCTATCATGGTAACAGTAGTGTGTGTGTGTGTGTACTCACGGTCTATCATGGTAACAGTGGTGTGTGTGTGTGTGTGTGTGTGTACTCACGGTCTATCATGGTAACAGTGGTGTGTGTGTGTGTGTGTGTGTACTCACGGTCTATCATGGTAACAGTGGTGTGTGTGTGTGTGTGTGTGTGTGTACTCACGGTCTATCATGGTAACAGTGGTGTGTGTTGCCGGTGGGCTCGTCATGCCGTCTGAAGCCACTCTGACAGTAACAGAGTATTTGCGGTACGCCTCCAAACGGTCCAGCGTTACCGCGGTGACGCCTCCTGCTAGCTTCAGTGCCGATGTCAACACCTGATCATCGTGGCGACGGCACTCCACCTCATACGAGTCAAAGTCAGAGAGGGGAGAAGACCAGGAGCAGGATAGAGAGGAGGAGGAGATGGGGAAGCAATGGACGGACTTCAACGGAGACGGACCTGTAGAGGAGAGGAAACAAGGAGACAAGAGGAGATCAGAGGAGAGGGAGGACAAGGACAGGAAAGAAAAGTAAAGGAGAAGGGAGAAGAGAGGGAACAAGGAGACAGAAGGATGAGGATGATAAGAGGAGGAGGAGCTCAAGATAAAAAGGACAGAGCAGGAAACAGGGAAGCAAAGCAGGAGTGAAAAGGTGAGAAATGACTTCAGGTTCTCTAATCTTGTTTTCTGTTCCACTGGGAATAAAAAAAAACTGTTCGGGTTTTGCTAAGTCATTTTGTGTGTGTGTGTGTGTGTGTGTGTGTGAGAGAGAGAGTTATGATAGCTTAATTTCAATCCCTCACATTTACACAGAGAGGTCAACACACACTACATCTCAGCTCGAAACACTTTGCAAACCCAGTGAGCACATTCACACACACACACACATACACACACACACACAGTGATGGGTGTGTGTTGTTTAAGTTAATGTCCTACTATAGTTCAGTTGTTCATCAGTTGATAAGAATGTCAAAAACTCGATCAATATGCATGAGAGCAATGAGAGCTGTTTATTTTATGAGGCGTGTGTGTGTGTGTGTGTGTGGGTGGGTGAGTATGTGGGTGCACTTTTTTGGCTGTCCACAGTTGTAGAGATGAGGAGACAACCAAGAGAAAGTGGGACAGTGTGTACATACTGTATTTATAAAGCATGTGGAGGAGGAGGAGGACGCTTGAACGTTTTATTCTTTGTCTTCGACGGTGACAGTGATGCACGCAGAGAGACAGACAAACAGGCAGGCAGACAAAGATGGACAGAAGACAAAGTCTTGTCTCTGTTTACATTCACAGCCATTGTTTTGCTGCCATCTAGTGGTGAAAGGGAACTTAACTATATGTCCATCCTGGGGACGTTTTGACACCGGTCTGCATTATTGTTGATTTAATTAGTGATCGGCCCATCTGCTGGTTTTCATTCATCTTGGTTGTTACATGGAATTATGGGTAAACGTCCACATCATCCACCTACTTGTCCTCACGCATCTCTGGATTGGCTGGCTCCTCGCGGTGGGTCCACCCCCAACCTGGCCCCCGCTGACGGTGGATAGGGTGAAGTTGTAGAGTCGGCCTGGAAACATGCCGCGCACGATGCGGCTGGTTGGCTGCGCCTCTGTTACTGCCAGGGGGTCCGGAGGGGTCCACTGCAGGCTGAAGCTGTCATGGTCCCCAGAGGCGGGGCCAACCCACGACAGCTCCACCGTGTCATTGGTTGGGCCCTGTTTGACGGACAGATGAGTAGGCGGCTCAGGTGCTAGATGAAGAAAAATGGTTCGTCAGTAGAAAATTAAATAAAATGGTGAAAATGGTCAAATTTATTAATTAATAAATGTGATTGTGCCTAAATGTTTGTACTTTTGTCTTTCGACTCACCCGTTCGTCCAAGTGCTGACACGCTATTGGTCAGCTCCCCACTGTGTGTGATGACCTCAGCACGGTACAGGACACCAGGGATCAACCCAGAGAAGGTGTGAGCCTTATGCTCCGCTCCCAGAGTCTGGGCCCCCAGAGTGCCTCCTGAAGCACCATACAGAACCACCTGCAATCACAAAAACACACCAGAAGGTTCTAGAAGTGGTCCTGATATGAATGCCAACGGCTTCTGCCAACCTTAACACGTGTAAATACAGTATGTAAACAATCCACAGAAGAAAATGAAGATGCTAAAAATGAAAAACGAATAACTCAGTTCTTGTGTAAATTCTACTTGAGTCACTCTTTCTCTCTCTCTCACTCACTCACTCACTCACTCACCTGGTAGCTGTTCCTGTTTCCGTCTCCGTGCTCCCAGGTCACTATCAGTCTGTCGGTCCGCCCTGAGCTCTGAACCTGAATAGATGAGGCTGGAGATGGAACTGCAGACCAGGGAGACGAGAAAGAAGACAAAATCACACAGATTATTTGTAGTAGTAGTAGTAGTAGTACTAGTAGTACTAGTGGTTCAAGCAGCAATAGCAACTGTATGAGCAGTAGTAGCTGTAACTGTACCAGTATTAGCAACAGTAGTTGTGATAGTAGTTGTTATAGTACTAGCAGCAATAGCAGTAGATGTACTTGCAGTAGTGGTGGTAGGAGAAGTAACAGTAGTACTATTAATAGCTGTAGTATCTTTAAAGTCAGTAGCAGTAGTGGCATCAATAGTAACTGTAGTTCTGTGGTAGTGACACCGACCGGTTCTGGCCAGCAGGGCGGAGTCGCTGTTCATTCCTCGGCTCCAGCTCACCACCAGCAGCCTGTACAGACTTCCTGGTGTCAGCGCGGAGAACACACACTTGTCTGCAGCTGGCCCTGCCTTCTGCATGTCCACCAGCACGCCCGCAGCCTGAACACACCCGACAGATACGTAACGCGGTGTTTACGTTTAATCTGGGGAATTACCAGCATCTGAATTTAATGCTACCAAAGCTCCGCCCACCTGCTGATGATCCCTCCTGGTTTCAAAGACGTCCTGCCTGTGATTGACCGTTGCCTCAGTAACGCTATAGAGTGACAGGTCGTAGACGTCCACGTGGCCGTCCGATGGACGCCAAGAGAAGGAGAGAGAGGAAGTGTTGGACGAAAGGACGACGAGATCAGTGACGGCAGCTGGTCCTGGATGAGAGCGAGAGAGAGAGAGAGAGATAGAGAGAGAGAGAGAGAGACACCACATTCTTGACAGGTGTTGATATTTTTACTAAGAGGAAATAAAAGTGTTGAGAAAATCCAACGTGTCTCACGTGTTTGTCCCTCTGCTGTGGCATCCGGTGACTGGACACCTCCGCTCAGTGTCACCACCTTCACACGGTACCACTTCCCTGACATCAGGCCCCCCAGCCGCTCTCTGCTGCTACCCGGAGACACCGTGCGATTGGCCAGGAGGACTCCGGCCTCGTCCAATAGCTGCAGGCTGAAGCTGTCGTACACGCCCGCTGGCCGCTCCCAGGTGACGGTCAGACTGTGGGTGGTGTGTTCGTTATCTGCCTGCAGGGCCGTGACCCTGGCAGGGGCTGCACACGCAAACACAGATTACAGATTGTTATCAATATTAATCGTCACCAATAAATCAATCGGCCAGAGTCCTTTTGTCTCACATGTCCTTCCGGCGGCTCTGTTGCTATTCGTCAGCTTGCCGCTCAGTGATCGGACAGTGACTGTGTAGGCGTGGCCTGGGATTAAGTCCAAGAAGTCCAAGGAGGAGACATGTTTGGGGACGAGACGGGTCTCAACCACAACACTGTCCTGGAGACAGAAAGTGACAACTCAACACTCCATTAGCCGTTCGTCCATCCGTCCCTCCGTCCGTCCGTCCGTCCATTCTAGACGTGTGCCATGAGGTAACCTTTGTTGTGGTTTGGCTCTATATAAATATATGGTTTTTATTCTTCATTTTTGACTCACCACAGTGGACAGGGAGACTGTGTACATGTCCAGGTCTCCTTCTCCAGCTGTCCAGGAAACAGTCAGTCCCCCTGAAGAGTCTTTGAGTCCAGGCCGTGGAACCAGGTGAAGGTTCCCCACTGCACTGGGAACTGGAACAGAGACGGGGACAAACAGGACGGCAATTATAAACAGGACGCAAGCAGAGCCCCCAAAAAAAAAAGAAAAGTCACATTTAAACAGCAGTTGACGCTGGATTTAAGATAAAGTCAAAGGATTTAAGGCTGACATCAGTCTGCAACGACTCCTGCAGTATGTAACAGGAAGTAGGAGGAAGGCGTTGGTTCCTCGGTTGCCCCACCTGTCCGTCCTTCAATGAACTGTGGCCTCTGGTTGGGCCCGCTGAACGTCGACACCACGATCTTATAGAGGCGCCCGGGGGTCAAAGAGGTCAGCTGGTGGTGTCGTACTTTGCTGCCCAATGTGACCGGAGGAAAAACACGGGTGTCGTTAAAGAGCAACGTGACCTGGAGATGAGAGGAGAAGTTAGTGCTGCCCCGGTGAGGCTGCTGTCCTCTGATTCCACAGTGACAGGAAATTAACATTCAAATTGAAAGTTTTGGACAGTTTTTGTAATCAGTGCGTTTTGGAGATATTTGCCGTTCACTTATCAGGCTGTAGTCTGACCCTCACCCTTACCCTTACCCTCACCCTCATCCTTACCCTCACCCTGACCCTCACCCTCATCCTTACCCTCATCCTTACCCTCACCCTCACCCTGACCCTCACCCTCACCCTTACCCTCACCCTCACCCTTACCCTCATCCTTACCCTCACCCTTACCCTCACCCTTACCCTCACCCTTACCCTCACCCTCACCCTTACCCTCATCCTTACCCTCACCCTCACCCTCACCCTTATCCTTACCCTCACCCTCACCCTCACCCTTACAGAGCTGTGTGGTATTTCACAACTCTATGATAAAAGTTTGGCATGCAGAAAAAAATAAAGCTAATGGAACTATTAAATAACGAGACCAAAATAGATTCATATTCATCCTTCATCTGGGATAGAAAGTTGTTCAATCTTTTTTATCTTTAACGTTAAGTCAATGTCACACGCCTATCCACTTCCTATTACATCTGAAGAATAATTCAAGTTCCACATCAGTGTGGTGTATTTTGAAGAAAAAGCACTCCTGCTACGTTCAAGTATGAACATGGTTCATTTATATGTGCATACCTCATAGTGGTCCACGTCTCCGGGGGCCGGACTCCACATAACATTTAGGTCACCTGTTCCTGCGTTGCTTAGCGAAAGATTTCCCACAGCTGCGGGAACTGTGGTAAAAAAGTTCAGAATAAATTCAAAAAGTTTTCATTTAATGGGGTGTGAAGGACTTTGATTTGGAACTCACAGGTTCGTCCATCGGTGGAGACACTGCTGACGTAGCGTCCTCTCCAGGTTTCCACAGTGACGGTGTACAGTCTTCCCGGTGTGAGGGAGGAGAAGACACACTCATTGTGTCCGGCAGAGACGCTCTTGTTCTGCAGGATGCTGTGGTTATAACCAATCAGGACCACGTATCGGTCCAGATCACCGGCCGCATGACGCCAGTACACCTGACCACAAACACAGTAAGTATTACTACTGATACTCCACGGATATTTGCAATATGACTGCTTGAACAAAAATCTACTGCCTAATTTTTGCGATCGGTAGGACTTATTACCTACAGGGTCACTAATACTGAGACCATCAGTACCAATGTTCAGTTCAGTACTGATGAACCTCTTGGGCCGAACGTACATAATTTTATCATTTTTGAATCATAAATATATCCATATATTATTATAGGTATGATTATTATACCTTGAGGAAGTCATCTCTAGCAGAGTGAACAGCTGTTGGGTTTTGCACCGTTGCAGGTTCTAGAAGGACAAAAAAACATTTGACCTCAAAGACAAAAGAGTGATATTCATAAACGTGGAGATAAAACATCATCACATACAGGATAAACAGTTTCACTGCTTTTTGTTATTTGACCTCCACTCACCTTTGGATGATCTAATTTACTGTAAACTATAGTAAACACTCTGTAAAATAAATTCCTGATCAGTTCAACCTGCTACTTTTAATGAAGACAACAGCAAGAAAAAAGGAGTTTAAGAGCCATTTCACAGAGAACGCGCAAAATGTAGGCGTTTGTTTAGGCGGCGACTAAGATGTACTGAGGGGGACACATAACACCCCAATCTACGACGGTGAAACCCACCGGATAGGTCTCCGTGGTTGGTGACCTGTTTTCATTAGAGGGCGCGAGGCGAGGTACACCGTACAAATGAACGGGTTTCAGTGGCACGCGCAGCACAAAGTCTAAAAGACATCAGTGTGACAGAATCCATTTGAAAAAGGATCGGTTTGTGTGGAACCTCCTTACGTGTCTGGGCTTGGACCGACGTTGCATTCTCCAGGCCACCACTTCGCGTTACTATGACAACAGAGTACAGCCGCCCGGCAACCAGCGAGCTGAAGGAGCACTCTGGAGACGAGGAGCGGGACACAGCCAGCACGTGGACGGTCCGACTCCCGTCCTGAAGACGCACCAGGTAGTTGTCCACCACGCCCCTGGCAGGTTTCCAGGAGACCCGCAGGGCATCCGATCGGCCCCCGTTAGCAACCGTTACCTCGGAGACCGACGCTGGCACTGAAAGTGAGAGAGCATTTTTCACTGCGTGTCATTATTGTATCGACCAATAAAATGTCATCTGTGTGCGTGTGTACGCATACACTCGCTACACACTGTAGACCGGCTGGTAAAACACACACAAAATGTTCTGAATATAACCACTGAACAATGTGGGAACAATGTGTGTGTGCGTGCAGGAAGCCTTTGAGTAGGGCTCGGGCGTGTCACTGTGTGTGGAACATTCCATACGTCCTCCTGGCATTTCAGCAATTGTTCTGAAAACTCTCTGATGTTATCAGGTAACACACACTTTATGTAAGTGACGAGCGGGCGCACTCACACGAAGAATGTGAATCTGTCGGTCACGGCATTTAAAAATGTGCAGAGTTGTTTAACAACACCGAGGTGACTTCACATGTGACCAGAGTTTACACGATCATGGAGATCACGGCAAGGTAGTAGAAAAACAGACACTAATATGTTGTAAGAACATTGTAGGGGTTCTCAGAGGTATTGTTGAATTGTTACTTAGATGAAGAAGAGGCAGTAAAGGTTGATGATTATCACTAAGATCTTTAAAGATTCTCTGTCATCTGTCATATTGTGATTTAACTCCATGCCGTTCACTTCAGACTAAAGAGTTTTTCTCACCGGTGCGTCCCTCCAGACTGGTGGTTGCAGAGTGAACCCCCCCACTGACGGTGGTGGCCTGAATCCTGTAGAGGGCGCCGGGCGTCAAACCAACCAGCAGCAGGGATGAAGAGCCGTCCCCTACGCTGTGGTTCTGAACCACCACACTGAGGAGCAAAGAGAAGCAAACATTTACTCACGAAACATTCACGTGAATGAAAACACTCACACGGGAACACACACACACACACACACACACACACCTGTCCTGCAGCACGCTCAGTGTGTATGAGTCAACGTCTCCTGGTGGTCTTTCCCATGATGCTTGGAGGCTGGTGACTCTCGACCTGCTCAGAGTGATGCTGTGCAACGCCATTGGAACTACACACACATGACATGACATGATAGCAAAATGTAATCATATTTTCAACATATTAAGACTACAAAGCGAAAAAGTTTTCACAATATCAGCACAGAAAATTATGCATGTGCGCGCACACACACACACACACACCTGTCCTTCCCTCCACCGACACAGAGCTGTTGAGTTTCCCACTTCTGGTTGTCACGGTGATGGTGTACTGCCTGCCGGGTGTGAGCACGTTAAACGTGCACTCTCTCATGTTTGACTCCACCTCCCTGGTATCCACGGTAACATTACCTGGGAAATACCTCATGGTCACTTTACTAAATAAGAATGTCAGACGGTTAAACATTTCAGGTCAGGAGTCTTCTTTTGACTTTACCATGACGAATGGTGAGGAAGTAACTATCACGAGTCCCAGAGGCGGCGTGGCTCCACATGGCGCTGAGCGAGGTCTCGTCTGAGTGACGGATGTGGAGGTCCAACACTGGAGAAGGAGCTACAGAGCGAGAACCTGGTTGTCACACCCATGTGTCATGTCTCTTATTTATCCACGCCTGTCACGTGTGTTCTCACATCAACTTATTAATGATACTAATAAATTGAATTTATATATCGACTTTCCAGGACCCAAGGACGCTTTACAAAGTGGGCAGTCATGAATTATAATATTAATCAAATTTAGTTTTATATTTATGTTTCCCGACCTGTTGCTCCCTCACAGCTGCTCTCAGCCGTCAGTCCTCCGCTCTCCACAATCAGCACACCTCTGTATGCATGTCCAGGAATTAGTCCAGTCCCAGGGATGCTGAAGTTCACCGCCTCCCTCTCCACCGTGCCGCTGACTAATTGCTGTAATCCATCGAACAGGAATAACCTGTAGCTCTCCCAGTGACCAGCAGGGGGCGACCAAGACAGCAGGAGACCACCAGAAGAAGTCGGCGAGAGAGCGAGGAAAGACACCGTCGCTGGAGCTGGAGGAAGAGAGAAACATCAGGAGAGGAGGGGGAAGGAAACATAAGGAGAGGGGAGAGAATCGCCTCACCTGTCCTGGCGGTGAATTGTGATTGGTTCGTCAGCTTGCCACTCTTTGAAATCACTGAGACCTGATAGGCTGATCCTGGAGTCAGGTGTTCAATAGTGACTTGAGTGGAGTTTGGAGGAAGAGTTGTCTCCCAGACGGCCGTCCCATTGGACGCGAGCGTGACAATGAGCACATCCAGGTCTCCTTTGGGCTGTTGCCACGACAACAACAAGTGGTTGACGGCACTATTATTTCTGTCGACAGTCAGGTTGGAGACAACAGAGGGGACTGGAAACAGAGTGAGAGAAAGAGAGGAGAGAGAAGAGAGAGGCCGATAAAGAGACAGAAAAGGAAAGAAAGTTAAGAGAAAGATGGTAAAGTGAAAGATAATATGTGAGGGAAAGTGAGTGTGAAAAAGAGACGGACAGAGAGAGAGAGAGCGTTAGAGACAAAGAGAGAGAGAGATTACTTTTCATTGTTGGCCTCTGTGGATCTCTACCTGTCCTGATCTGGATGGTGCTGCTGTTGTGAAGGCCGCCAGCCTCCGTCACCATGGTAACATTGTACTGTCGTCCCGACGTCAGGTTGAGGAGCGTGTGCTGTGTAGCGGTGCTCCCCAGCGTCTCGTTCCGTAGCAGGCCTGAAGAGGACGAAGAAACAAGTTCGATGAGTTTAGTTTCCTTTTCGTGGTGAATGACTTGTAGAACGTTCTCTGAAGTACCCGAGCCGTCCCACAGCTGCAGCCTGAAGCGCTCCGTCCTCCCGGGGCCGGCCTGCCAGGAAAGGCCCAGGCTGCTTGATGACCCGGAGCTCACGGCCAGGCCGCTCACCGCCGACGGAGCTGGAACCACACACACACACACACACACACACACACACACACACAGTTTGACTCTGTTCACAACACTGGCACCATTCAGGTTAATATGATCACTATAAGGGCACGCAGTGAAATCTTCTTCAAAAAATACAGAGAATATCAACTTCTTTGTGTCATCTTCAGTGTGCAGCCCTGCAGCCTCTGTGATAGGAACCTAAAGATCTTCCTGCCTGATTGCTACATCAATTGCGGACGTGACAGACACGCCACACACACACAAGTTGCAGCACCGTGTGGCAATAATCACTAAATTTTATGATTTTGGGGGAAATTCTGTCGCTGACTTTCTTTGTAAGTTGAAGCACTTTTGAGTCGGTAAGGGCACACGTGGGTCAGCAGAACACAAAATCTACATGGAGTTATAAGTCCGTATGTTTCATGGACGTCTGTCCGACTGTAACTTCCTGCGGACGCGGCTCCATGACGTGAAGAAGCTGAGAGAAGGTTGAGGAGATGAGAACATGCCGGGAGCAAGAAGGAACCAAAGGATACGAAGAAAATGGATTTTAAAAGACCTCAATAGACCATCATCATAATATTTGAGAATACAGCAGATACATTTAGATGATATTTGATATTTGTGTACTAAACGCTCAAGCTAAAAAAAACAAAACATGTCAGTGACCTAGTGTTTGCCTAATTCCCCCTCAAATTGTGAAATTCTCTGAAATGTCCATCGTATAACTTTAAAGTGGATAATAATGGAGGGATGAAAGAAGTGTGTGATACGTTATCAGAGCAAAGGAAAATGGCTGCAGATCAGAGATCATTTATGTTTTCGTGTCCCAGCGCAGCACTCAGGATGGAGATGTCGCAGCCCGATAACATTGTTCTGCTTTGTTGAGACGTGCACACAAACACACACACACACGCACACCACCTTGGCAGCTTGCTGGGAGGCAATGTGGGAAAACTAAGACCAGGAAGTAGGAGACCAGCGGATGGCATGAAGGCAAAGGGGAAAGGGTTTTTGGTGTGTGTGTGTGTGTGTGTTTGCATTGTGCTGTCCTAAGGCTTTGAAGATGAAGATGCACACTGAGACCCGTTTCCTCGTGTTTCCTAAATCATTAAGTTGTCAAGAGAGAAACACATAAACGGTGTTACAGGAACAACAGTTCCGTCTTTTTTTTCCATTGACTTTTTTTTAAATCAACAAGTAAACAAGCCAAAATCTCCGGCGCATTGATTCATAATTCCTCATTAGTTTCCTAATGTTTGGATGTGTTTTTTCCTCTTTAGTTGTCTGTTAATCCCGGGGCTGCTAATTGGTCTGGGTATCAATTTGATCTGGAATACAGCAAACAAAATCTGTTCTGAACTGCTGCAAACTGATCACGGGTTCACTTGGATTTTTGGAAGACTCGAGTTCCAACAACTGAACAAGTCTGGTAGGTACATACCAAACAATCCAGGGGTGAAAGCTCTCTAATACGAAATAAACCAAAAGGGCAACAGAAACGGGAGCAAACAGACGACAGGCAGAAGGCTTAGCATTAAACAGGAGGAAAGGGTTAGCCTAAATTAGCACAAGGATAAGACCACCGTGGAACACAATGAAGAGGAGGAATGTTTTCAGGAAGGTTAGCACAGTTAATGAGCTTTTATCAGTAAAGGTCATGCAGCCTAAAACGGAGTACGACTTGAAAGATCATACACACACACACACACACACACCAGTACTGTTTTGAATTGCCGAAACTGTTAGCCTCCGTATTCGGCTAGGCACAGTAACACCCAGTTTCCTCTAAAATGCACACAGACAAAACACATACTCATACACTGACACAGTATGTATTCTCACACACACACACACACACACACACACACCCTTTCCCTATACTTCCCATAGAACAAAGAAACAATGGAAGCCGGAAATGGCTGAACCCGGAGCACTGCCCACCATGGAAATACACACTGACGGTCCAACTTCTGTTCTGGATCTCCACCAGCAACACACACACACACACACACACTTTTACTGTACAATCACTCTCTCTCAGCAGGGCTGTGGTTCCTGTGCCTAATCACACAGCCGCAGAGGAGGGAAACTACACAACATGAAGTCACACATGTGCACACACACACACTTAGACTAAACACAAGTGTTCGGAGACCTTTATTGGTCTCCGATTACGGAGATCCCAGTTGTGACCAATAAATAACAAATGAACACATATATAATGACATACATAGATAGATGCCACCGGGCCTACAACATTTTCTGAGCGAGACGCTGTTTTTGCTGAAATGAGCTAAACGCTCAGTTTGGGCCGTGCTGCCTTTGTGCTCGCCTCCTTCGTGGTTTTGGTGAGGATCTTTGTGTTTACGGGGACTTGCTCTATTACATGAGGATTTGTGGGTTTATGAGGACTTACTGGTGTGCAGGGTGAGGTTGGCCACCTCTTGGTCACTCTGTGACCTGATCTCCAGCTGATAGGGGGTTCCGGGCTCCAGTTGATCCAAAATGCAGGTGAAGACACCTACTGTGTCCTTGTTCCCTCCACCCTCGCCTCCTACCAGGCTGGTTCCCACGTACTTTGCCCCTGCTTCCTTGTCTCCTTTGTCGTGGCTCCTTTGTTGTTCTCCTCTCATCTCATTAGTCTCCTGCTGCTCCCCTCCTCCCACGGTTTGTGTCCTGCACTCTGTGCCATCTCCTTCAGCATCAGGAGACGACACAAAGAAGGAGCAGTCCCGTCCAGGTGTCCTCAGCATCACTGATATTGAGTCCAGGCTGGACACTGGTGAGGACACAGAGATGCTACATGGCAGGGAGGTGTCCTCTGTGGGAGCTGCACTGCTCTGATCCTGGCCCGAGGATAAAAGACCAACATCAGAAAACTGGAGAAGACCTTCAGATTCCTACAATACGAGTCGTCCTTATCTCGATTTTTATAGGTATAAATGAGTGAAATGTAGCGGATCCTCCGGTCTCTGGTTTTATTTAAATCATCTTTTCATGATTCTGAACATTTCTCTCAAACATGGAGAAAGACGGACAAAAAACATTAAGAAAACACAATACAGCAGAATTTTATAAAACAAAGTGCTCTGTGTGTGTGTGTGTGTGTGTGTGTGTGTGTGTGTTTGTAACTGATAATCCAGCTCAAGGAGCACAAAGGAGACAAAGACAAGTTGATTTTGGAACGAGACAGTGATGTTTGTTTGAGGACGGATTGTTGGACAAATTCATTCAAAAGTCATGTTTATCAAAAAAGGAAGAATATTTTAACCTTAGAGTTTAACAAACTGTTGACAGGTTTAAAGGAGCCGTTATTAATTGGTTATTAATTGTTCCTGTTGCAAAACATTTGATTTGCCACATTTCTCTTGTTACGTGCACGTCTAACTGCAACTGTTGTGCAGCATCCAGACCTCTCAGGTGCTCAGGTTTACTCGGCACGATGTTTAGGTACTAAATCCACACATCTGGACCAAACGATCCTGAAGATGGGAGCTAAGCCGCCGCCTTTTATGAAATCATTTACTCCTGAACCGCCACTGCGTTGGACCCTTTGGCACACAGAGAACTCCGATAGACCAGACAATCTGAGGGACGTAGAGTTAAGAGATAAGTCTGTCATTCAGTCATTTTCAGAGATTCTTAAATGATCAGGAAAATTATGAAGAAAAGGAGCCAAGATCCGCCAAGGTTGAGGGATAATAATCATATCTGGAAAACACTCCAATGTTGAAGACTCGAGTCCTGGATTCAAACCTTTCAAGCTGCATAACAAATGAATTTAAACAGAGATGTTTTTGCTGCTTTCATTCCACTTTATCGATTTTTTTTCTCTTCATCGTCTTGAGAGTTTGTTGATTTGTACGCTGTGATTGTAAGTCTTTTTGTGCTCGTGTGGCCGACTGCTGCTACGCAAATAAACTTTTCTTGCCTTGTTCACTGACATTAGTGTCAATTTTTCTTTTTAAATAAAATGGCTTTCCCAGAACAAATTCATTTTCATCACGATGAAATGAATTAAATGGTCATGAAACATTTTCAACAGACTTTTCTAATTGCGATAAAACCTTTTTCTCAATTTGTGACAAAAGATTTGTCTCCTGAAACGATGTTTTTCTAAACACTACACTAATTTTCCTTTTGTGTTTCTATTGTTCGTATTGTGTTTCTCTTTTTAGGAGATATTTTTCGAATGATTTTTTTTCAAAGTACGCTAAATATCTTTTGTTCATTCAAACACTGAAGCGTTATAAATCAACATCAGATGTTCTACCTGATGGGTTTGTGTGAGTAGAGAGAGTGAGACTCAGACTGACCTGCAGCAGCCCTGAAACCATCCACACGCAGCAGAAATAAAGGGGAACTTTACATTTCACCTTCATCCTCACACACCATAATCCTCGGGGAAGACACCGCGTCAGATTCTGGATGTGGACTCAGAGGAAAAGTTGGACTTTCTGAAATATTCCTGTCTTGTGTCGCTGCTCAAAAGGCACAACCTCTCTCCCCCCTTGAAAAACTGAGGACAGGAAAAACAAACGCTTGAAAACTGATCTTAAAAAGTCAACGTTTCCTCCTTCACCAAAAGACAAACAACTTTCAAATGTTCCCAAGAGTTATTTTCTTCCGTCTATCCTCAAAAAGACACCAACTCCACTTTTCCTCTTTTCTCTGGACTCCTTTCCTCTCGCTCACTTCTCTCAGTCAACTCTCAGTCTCTCTTCCTGTCTGTCTCTCGTCATCACTCTCTCTCCTATGGACTTCAGCGTCCGCCTGTCTCTCTCTATAAAAGTCTAAAAATAAAGCCGGGCCATGAGAGCAGCTCACCTGAGCCTCAAATCTCTTAGGGATCTTTTGATGCATCATTTTGGTTTCTTGGCTGTGATCTCTCTCTCTCTCTCTCCCTCCCTCTCTCTCTCTTTGCCCCTCTTCCCCCCCTCTCTCCCTCTATCTCATTCTCTCCCTCTCTCATCCTTGAAGTAGGACTTCAGATTACTCGGGTCTCTCATGTTTGAATCTAAAAGATATTTGAATTTATTGTTTTATTATCTTTTCAAATTCCTTTTACTTTAATTAAATGTCAAGACTGATTATTGTATTCTATTACGCTACATTAAATTGTTACAGTATTAGATTAATGTCATGACCGTGATTAAGGCTCACTTTTTTTTAGTCCTTATACTCGGCACAATTGATTAAATTTGTTGCCATGGTTACACATTATGATTGGAGTGGACACGGTTCAGTTTTAAGCTCGAGGGAAAGGCCAAAACGCTTTTGTTCCAGTCGGCCAAAGCTACTTTTAGTCGCCACACCTCTTTCCTTCCTTCCTGCTTCTAATCCTCTCTCTCTCTCCTTCACTCCCCCACCCACCCACTCACAGTACGTTTACGTGTACTCAATACTCAGAGTATTTGACCGTACTGATCATTTGAGGCAAAAATGTGATGAAGCCGTCTACACAGCATTAACGTGTGATGGCAGTAGGAGGAGCGTTTGACTCGATTAAGACGTTAACACGCCTTAATAAATGAATTTATAATCCATTTAGAATTAACAACATTAAGTTTGTTACTCGGTAAGCATGCTCAAAAATGTTCCTTATTCACACACAATAGGATGGAAAGGAAAAAAAAAAAAAAGCAAATGTAGTGCCTAAATCACAACTGAATATAAGTTTTAAAGCGGGTGTAGAAGGACCGACTCTCTCTCTCTCTCTCTCTCTCTCTCTCTCTCTCTCTCTTCTTGGAAGGAACAGGTATCAGTCATTCCAACCTAAGTTGTGTAATGTTTATGTATGATTTTACAGTAACAATATATAGATATATTGATAGATTAGCTCAAGAGTTTACATCAGTGCTAATGTTGACTCCGACCACAACATTCAGTTGGTTAGTAATACGTTAAAAACAAAGTACCGTATAGTAATTACCATCATACATGGAGGCTGAGCCGGCTGTGAAGTCCACACAGCAGGAGGCTTAAGAGGACACCGATGTACATTTTAATACAGTTCACTTTGGTTCTCCCTAAGGCTGTAGAACTTGAGAACAACAAAGTTCCTTATGAGGTCCGGTCAGACACACGGCCTGGCAGAGGAGACAAACAAACAAAACAGCAAGTGTTCATTGGTACTGAACCACATTAACGTCTGTGTGCGTCTCTGATATACAATGAGTGTGACAGTACAACAAATTTCAAGTCCTTTAGCGATGTCCAATAACACAAAGGCCATGAAAGAAAGTAACAAAGAAAACTTAACAACAGACTGCGACAGCATTACCACCTACCAACACCTCGCAACCAGCCCGTCACCCATCGTCTTAGAATAAGAAAAAATAAAAAAACTATTCTCACAACCACCATCCAACATCTTCATAACCACTTTAAAAACCTGCATATCGACCAATAACCTAGTAACCACATTACCATCCAGCCACTCGAGTAAAAAACTCCTGAGCAAACAGATAATACCTAAACAAACGCACAGCCATAAAAACCATCGTAATCACTCATATGTCCAACAACAAAGAAACAATACAAACAATCCAATATCAACCCTGAAACACCGTAGCAACCACCCAAACTACCGTACAACCAGTCACCACCCCCAACAACCTGGGCTACCCTAGCAACCATATGAGGAAACTTCAAGCAATTCACCAAAAGCTCTTTCAGCAACCTCGTAACCACCCGCTAATCCCACAGCAACTATTTAACAAGATCCAGGCAGCCCACCCACATTCATCTCAGAAAAAAAAAGCTTCCTATAAATTAAAAGTCCTTAAAGAAATTCTTCCACTGTGTCCAGTGTCCTTTTAAGCTCTGCTTATTTGAAAGCACAGGACAGCTACCACCTACAAACACACTCTGCAACAGGCGTGTGTGTGTGTGTGTGTGCGTGTGTGAGGCTGCGTCCACTTTCACTGCAGTCACAGAACCCTAAAGTGCGTTAAGCTACATTCTCATCTTTTGTTGTGCGTCAGACCATGAAAAGATCTGACAGAATCACACACGCGACGCAGCGACGTGAGACAGAGCAGAAAAAACAAAACAAGACGCTTTTATCTTGTCGCGTCAGCCCGACTGTACCACCCTACCACGGCTTCCTCTAAAGACTGAGCTGTCCGTCATGCAGCTTAGCCAACAGACAATAACTTGTGTGTTCCTGTTTGGGTAGACAGTTTTCATGCCAACAACTGGCACGACAATGAATAAGGGAAAAATTCTATAATGAATAGGGGAAAAATTTGATAATGAATAAGGGAAAAATTCTGTATCTGTAGTAACTATTTGGTCATATATTTACAAAATCCTACAAAACATTTTGCATGATCTCAATGTATGAATTATGGGAATGGGTTGTGGGAATTAAGATTTGTTTACGGTTTCTACGGCAAAACTCTCTCTGCCAACTTCAAATTTTAGTTAAAAGTTCATCCATAGGAATGAATGAGACAGAGCCAAAAGGTGTAAACATAGCATTACATACAAAATCCCAAAATGACTGACAGGAAACGTGGACAGAGTACGGCCTCAGCAGACATGTTGGACACGGAGACGAACTGACGCAGGTCCAGAGTCCATCGATACCACAAGAAAAGAGAAGTAAAGGTGATGGGGTCCCAAGAAAAGAAGAGTCTTTTAAATGTCTCAGTCATCTGTTGAGGACATGTGGCAGCTAAATGGTCCGTAGGCTGAAATGTTACTGCACAAATCAGGGACAAAAGTACTTCAACCTGTTAAGGTACTGATGGACAGTACTACAAAATCCTCCTCTCCAAAACTGGTCCTCGCTTCAGGAACTGAAGAAAATCACTACAGATGGAAATCTGAGTTCTATGTATGAAGAGATTTTGTTATTTTTAGTATTTTTTTTAGTCTATTAATCCTTAATCATTCCCCACACCGCCAACACCAAAACTATGGATCACTTTTTTAAGAATAAAATGAGATTATAGTCTTTATATTTCGACCAGAGACCATGGTGGTAACAACTTTCAATTGACTGAAAGTCGCCGTTGACCGCTCCGCCCAGGCCCCGCCCACTGGCTGCCTGGAATGAAATGTGAAGTTCCTCCAGTTTCTGAAGAGACGACCTTTGTGAGACGTGAGATTTGAACTTCATATTAGTCTGCTAAAACACATCAAAACATGTAAAAACTTTATAAAAATAAAGTTATTATTACTCACGGAGCGAATAAATAGAACTACAGTATCAACATTTACAACAGCACACTGCACCATTGTAACTGAAACTACAACATTTTTGGTGTAAAGCAACATGGTTACATACAAATATGATGGGATATGTCAAAGCAGCAAACGGGGTTAACACATGTGAATTCTGTTTTCATAGTGTCGTTACCGTGGTTACACTTCCTGTGTGCTGATATTCAGTCATATTTCTCTGGGTAACACATCGCCACCCTCTGGCTGAAAATTACAGTCTAAGGACAAAACACATAAAAACACAAACGTTAGGGGGAAATGTGTTCAGGTAAGGGCTGCACGACGTTTGGAACGCAAATCGAAATTGGATCGCAATTCAGCTACATACGATCGTAAACTGGAATGAAACTGATATCAATCCATCGTAGTCAGAGGAGCGCCGATGGATGGTACCGTTATCGTGTCTGATGTGCACCGGGGTCACGGTTGGACGTTTCTTTGAAACATGGTTATTGTGTTTTCATTGCATCTCTTCCGACTTGGTCCAAGCAACGATTTGCACATTTTCACCGTTTCATTTGTACATTTGACACGAGGGCAGAAAGAACAGGTATCACCACGGCGTAATTATCTGTCTTTTGCAGTTACCGTGCAGAGAGGTGCTGATCGTGCAGTCCTTAAAGCTGGTGACCCAAATATTTTAAATACTTGGCACAAACTGTCAAGTAATATCAACATATTATTAGAAAACAATTGTGGTTCAAATCCAAATTACAATGTGGGATGCACTAATGGTAATTCAATTTTTCTAACAAATCGTGCTGCCCTGCTTCAAATCGATTGATACTCTAATTTTTAGGGAATTGATTAATCAAATCATCATTTCAAAACCCGGTCCAATGTGCAGAATGGACTTTGTATTGTTTTAATGACAACTTGATTTTCTTGCTCAAAATATAGAGCGTAAATATGCATATATATATATATACAGTATATGCATACATGTATATATACGTATATCACTGGAACTGCTTACTAAACTATTACATTATCATAAAATATTGTTCACTCTTACTTATTAACATTATAGCGGAGGGATCAACACTGAAGAAATAACACTAAGGTTGGGCCTTTAAGATCAACCATGTAATTATTTGGACTTGAACTGGTTTGTTAGCGTTTAGCATCAGTGCTACATGTAGGAATCCAATGTGCTGCATTGACCAAGTGGATAATGCTGTTCGGTGATGGATAATAGCTTAACCAAAGGTGAAAACAGCTAACAGTCATCGTCTAGTCACCGTTTATCGGACATGAGAAATTCACATTACAGAGATACTTTTCATTCTAAAAACACAGAATATACTTTCTCCAGAGAAGACAAAGAGGTGAAACAGGACAGTCTGACTGGACAAACCAGCAGTCCACGGGTTAAAAGACGTGAAATTGGCAGATGTCTTGAGGTCCTCAAATGCACCGCTCGCCATCAACACAGGAAATAGAAATAGTAGAGGGACAGATAGGGTAAAGTTCAAACAGATACATTCCAATTTCAAAGCTTTAAGATCACCTTTCTGTCAGTATGCTCCGCCCACAACTGTTCTTACTGGTGCTCCAAGTGGTTTGATAAACACGCGCTCCTCCAAAACTCAGCGAGCCATCACGCTAGCAGCTATTCCACTAATGACCAGCAATGTCAGCACACCTCCAGGTTACAGCCACAGCTCCTGCAGTGGTGAACGTTCATTGGCCAGTTTCTGCTGAGAGGCGGGCCTCGTACAGACTTAAGGCATGATGGACAAACTCGTACTGCTCACCCGTTTGGATCATCCCACCTCTGAAGACAAGAGAGACAGACAGAGAGACAGATGCAGCGAGCAACAGGCAACAAACTGACACCCACCCTTAGGAGGCAACAACACCTGGCAACATCTGCACGTGCGATTATGTGTCTTTCAATATGTATGGAGGTTTATGTATGTGTGCGTGTGTGTGCATCTCACCTATCTGCTCTCAGCTGGCAGGTGATGCTCAGGACATCCACCACGTCCTCCAGCTGTAGCTGACGACAGCCTATCGTTGTGGCGATGAAGCAGCCTGTCCGACCAATCCCAGCACTGCAAGCAGACGGACATGGGTAACAGTTCAGCTGTGGAGGAAAGCCCCCTCCCCCCACATCTCAGTCAGTGCCTACCTGCAGTGGACAATCACTGGTCCCAAAACTGTGGCCGTCCGTCTGTCCGTCTCCACGTCGTCCATCAGCTGCAGCAGCGGCAGCGCTGAGTCTGGAGTTTTGTGGTCAGGCCAGGACGTGTACCAGTAATGCTGCAGCAGGCGGGTTTGATTCCCACACTGTACGTACACACAAGCACAACACAAACATTTTCTGAGTATGGATTCAGCAGTGTGTGTATGTGTGTGTGTGTGTGTGTATATATATATATATGAGTGTGACTACCTTGAGGGTGAGGCTCCGCGTGGTGTAGTGTTCACACTCTCTGATGCTGTTGACCAGAACTTCAACCTTTCCATAGATCCCCCTCTTTTCTGGCCAATACAGAACACATTTCTACACACGGTCAGAAAGAGACAAAGAAGACGGAGAGGGAGAGAGTACAGTTCATTCAGTTGATTCCTATAACTGATGATGTAACCTTTTCTATAATTACTAAGCTGCCTCCCCTTCTCTCTCTCTCTCTCTCTAGTGACTTAAATCGGTGTGACATCAGCACTACTCTTCCTCTACCAAACATCAGCGTGTCCTCCTCAGCGTACCTCGTTCTTCTCCTTCAGTTTGGTGATCATGACGATGACGGGGGACTCCTCCTGCCAAGCCATCTGCCAGAAGTCGTTCACCGTGTTCACCATGGGACCCTGCGTGGCGATGAAGGCTTTCTCGTCACCTTGGTAACCCTGGAATGGGAGCCAAACGCAAAACCAGTGTCGACGGTAGTAACACCACGGAGTCAACCAGTGGGCGGAGGTTTCTGGCTCCAATGCTCAACTTTGTTTCACACAGATCTTTGTCACAGCGCCCGTGCATCACGCATGTAGAACACAGCACGTTCTGTTTCTGATGCAATGATGCAGGACAGAAACCCGAGCAAAATGTCGCAATTATAACTTAGTATCTTTAAGTGATAGTTTGGACATTCCACACACATTACAGCAGGCAAACGCCAATACATCTGTAACCATCCAAACTTTCACCTTCGATATGTTTGTTGTTAGGCTGCCAGGCGTGTTTTCAAAGATCTTACTCACGTTTGGGATTGTTACTAAGAATCTACTGCATTGTTTCTAGGTGAGTGCTGGGACTCAATGTGTGATTGATGTATTGTTACTGTACGGCTGGGGTTGGTGTTCATTTTCATGTGTTTGCTAGGACGGTGGTGCATAGTTGCTGAGATGTTTCTAGGTGGTTGGTGGTGGTATGAGGTTCGTGTGTGTACCCACTCTTATGTAGTTTGCGTTGATGTAGGAGCTCAGAGGGTCGTTGCAGCTCTTGAACCTCAGGATCACTCTGGAATGCGGGTCTAGGACAAGATAAAGATTAAAAAAAGCAATGAGGGAGAAGTAAGGGAGAAAAGGGGGAGTCAAAGAGGGACTTGACCATCTGAGTTGGTCTACATCACCAGTGGTCATGAACTGTTTTAGAGGTCCAGACTGCAGCTCAACACTCAAGAAAAAGCAACAAAGAAAATGGAGCACAGGATGGAGTTTGACCGGCAGCAGCTCTAGGTGAGCATTCCATTCTCTTGATTGGTTGTAAGGAAGGAAGAAAGGAACTCCCCCACTTCACTGTTGTATTGATAACCCCACCTCTCTCCATCCACACCAGGAAAAACATGCATGCTGAGACCGGAAACTGATAGCTACTGTGTGTGCGTGTGTGTGTGTGTGTGTGCGTGCGCGCGCGCGCCAATTACTTAATCAGGTTAAGTGCCTGGTGGCGAGTGTGAGAACATTCTGTGCTCAGAGGAAAATAGATTGTGTGCGTGTGCGTGCGCAAAGTCAACGAAGGTAGAGCAAATAATGGGGTTTTTGACTGATGACCCTAAGACCCTCCCATAATAAAGCAATTCCTGGTTTAGCAGCAAAGGAGAGGTTATGGTTGGTTTGGAAACTCCTTGTGTGTTTTATAGGAACTGTGGGATTCTCTCTCTTTCTTCTTAGACAGAAGTATTCCAGTATTACTTTCTCACACTCACTCGGCAGTATGGTCTTGTATCTATTCTTGGTTCCGTGGTTTGGGATGTCGAGCTCTTTGGGATCAACAAAATTCATAGGAATCTCCTGCGACGAAACAAACGACACACCGTTAGAAATGTAAAGAAGAAGAAATTCTGCATTTATTGTGTGTGCGACGGCTCACTGTGAACTCAGGGTGCAGTTTGTGCGTGTTGGTGATGATGTCGCGGAGCTGCAGTCGCGTCATTGGCCGGCCGGCGGAGAGCAGGTACTCTCTAGCTGCAGCCTCTCTGGGGGTTACCATAGCAACCCTGAGCGGCTCCACAGAACCGAGGGCCGACATGTCCAGCACCAGAGAGACATTAGAGCCGCGTCTGTGAGAAGGAAACAAATGTTGTTAGAAAATGTTTGAAACTGTTCATCACTGACATGAGGAAAAGAGAAACAGGAAGAGAGCGAGAGAGGTTTTTTGGATTGGAATGTCAAGCTACAGCATCAGTAACGTTACACGTTTTTAAAAAATGATTGTTGTGTCATGGTGATCTCAGTTTCTGGACACATAATAGAAAAGAAGGTTTTGGGCTGCATGAGTACTAAGTGGGATAAATACAGTATAAAAACATGGTTTTAGTGTCAAGAACGTTTGTTTTACTCTATGACGTTCACAATCTGCGGTTTGAACATTTATCCCTCCTTGTCTGGACATCAGAGAAAGTACAAATTTCAGTTTTTATTTTTGGATGTTTGGGTGTTAGAAGTGAATAGAAGGTGTGGTGAGTAAGTCTTTGTCTGCCCGATGCTACGTGTTGACTGACTTCCTGTGTAGGATCCTGTTACTTCCTATTCTTCTGATTGCTGATTGGCAGCAATCCAGTATGGATAAGACACACACACACACACACACACACAGAGGAAAACATCCTGTCCCCACTTTGAGCCTGAAATCTTCCTTCCTTTCATACCTTAAGACCCTTTTTCGTGGTTGTTCACTTTAACGCTGATGTAACCACCACCAGAACAAAATGGCTGCTCAGGTTGAACTCTGCAGAAAGGTGATGATCAGCTGATGAAAGCTAAAAATCCCCAAGCTCTTCCTCCTTTCAATCACAACAAAACACTTCACCAGAGGTAAAGATAAGTCGCTCTGGGGTTGTTAGTACCTTGGTACAGCTTAGCACCGAGAGAAAGGCAGTGTTATGTGTACGGTGCCCTCTTTGGGTCTTTGATAAAGCTGCAGAAATGTTCCAACTGAATATAACACATTATATTGTGTTAAATTAAGTAAAACTCAAGCTCCAGCTTAGCAAAACTTGTATTGTGTTTATCACTTAACTGATTAGCACAGGTGTATAGTTGGTACACGATAGTCACAAAATGATTCTGGTCCATATTATTCCTTACAATTCATGAAATGAAACTTGTTAACTGCATTTGTTATCTAACTATGACGCTGTATTATGGCCACGGTAGGCAAAAAAATTCAAACCTCTACCTAGCTGATGGACATTTACTACAACTTTTTGGTCGCTGTAGTGATTCTGAGTTGAATGCGATCCAACACTTCTGCTGGGGTGTGAGTGGATTCGCGGCGTTTCGTCTTTTGCATGCGTTTCCCAGATTGGCAGCGGGTATTTTCAATTTGCATATCTGATTTGCAGTTGGTTGAGTCTTCTCGGCCACCAAACATGTGAGGCCTGAGGACCCGGTAATCCAAATATCATCAAAATATGCTCCAAAATACAAAAAACGTCAGCGACCACGGCCAGGTGTAATTCGCCAAAATGTCCTGATTCCAACAGAGCATCGCTGTGAGGGGTGAACTTTAGGAACATCAGATTCTTTCCATTTCATTGTCCGTGACTAATTAACAGAAACATCAATTACAATATCTGTCCTTTCATATACACAGCGCGCACACACACACACACACACACACACACACACACACACTGTACTTGATGTAAATTGTACACACGTACACAAGATGGCTGCCAAACATGTCGCACTTTTGTCTGATGGTTGTGCACATCCTCTAAAATCATCGCTGTGAATGGTGGTGGAGCCCTTACATCGCCCCCTGGTGGATGTATTATATAACAATCCAAAGTGATACAAGTGGAGAAAGCCAGCTTGCACATGTAGCAAAGTTAAACACCACTTCCCCACCTTTCCTGCAAACCTGCAGCAGGTTTCATCTTGAAGGGGGAGGGACAAGGCTTCAGATCGTTACTGGCAGGAACTAGAACGATGTTGTTTAGGGGGGCGTGGTCACTGCCGTTGCTAACAGGGACAGGTGTGGAGCTAGGAGGCAGAGTAGGGAAAGATTAGTCAATTTCCAAAATTGTCGATTATTTCATCATTAATAGTGATTTTACTTTTTTTCTTTCTTGTTTTTAAGAGTTTAAGTTTACACCAATTTTCCATGGTGTTTTTGATGTAGAAGTAATTCAACAGACTTTTTTCTCATATTACCACCATTAGATGGCAGTCATGAGTGGAATAAACACAAAACTAAGGATTATCACTTCGTTCCATAAAAATCACAGTGATAAGACAAAAATGTAAGGACAACTGTGAATACCTGAGCAGAGGGATGACAGGAGGAGGACAGACTTTGATTGGTTGCTGCTGCGGAATGGGTGTGGTTACAGCTGGAGGAAGCTCGGCTTGGACCATACTTTCTGCCTTCAAAAACTGAGGAATGGAGAAAAAACACATTTAGTGAAAAAAGAAACAAAGATTTTATTAAATTACAAAGATTTTCATCACTTTGTTCAGACCTTAGTGCCCTTTGACCTCTGAGGAGAGCCTCCAGGGGCTGAGAGGGTCAAATGGAGGCCAGGGGGTGGAGCTTTCAGCTGTCTGTCAGAAAAATTTACTTTTTCCTTCAGTCGGTACAAAACCTGAAGAGATACAAAATTAACTTGTGTGAAATATTTTACTGGATTATACACATATTACACTTGTTATTTATTAAGATGATGACTTGTTCATAGATATTACATATATGATTGTAAACCACAGCATATAGCTATTATTCATCTTTTGTTTTCATTTTTATTGTTATTTTATTGTTGTTGCTATTTTATTAACTTATTTACTGTAATAAAAATACTTCTATTTTTTAATTGAGAATTTTGTTCACAAAAAACAATTTATATTTGTATTTGTTTTGGAAAGTATCTTTCTTTCTTCTTGAACAACACTGAAATCAACTCATTATTGAAGGATGCATTAATTTATGTAATTTTAGTTATCTTCTCATCAATCATGAAATCTGAATGAAAATGATCCACTGGATGCAATCTATTTTCAGTTAGAGACAGTTTCTTCTTCTCTATTCATCTCCTTTCTTTCCTTTTCTAATTTTATTTCTTATTTTGCATTTGAAGATCGACATTAACAATGTCAACATCTGTAAAATTGGAAAGCAGGATGGAATGTTCCATCAACACGCTTCACCACACTTTGTTCTGTTTCTGTGGGAAAGTGCGCCCTCGTGTGGACTAAATATCAAACTGCAACATGAACAAGTTATAGCTCATTGTTTGTGTATGTTTGTGTGTGTGTGTGTGTGTGTGTTACCATCAAGCAGGTGATGATGATGATGATAATGGTGAGGAGGAGGACGGCAGCATAAAAACTTTCCCTGTTGAACTCGTGGTCACTTGGCTCACCCTGCAGGACGTTCTTCTATACACATACGGGGGTAAAGCATGAGACAGATAAAAGGACACAAGGAAGAGCACCCAGATATCTGTTCGTGTTTGTTTTCTCTCCCATGCCCACACAGACTTTCTGATTGGTTACAGTAGAATTGTCTCATTCCTGGGAGTAAAAAAATGATTAAAACCTATAAATCTGTTTGGTCTTTCCTCAGGTTGATCTATGGGACTTTAACAGTTCCATTAAAGTTTTAGCAGCAGCACTCTGCGCTCTAATAATCCCAATCCATCCTGTCTGTCTGTTTCCATGGTAACAAACGAGGCCAGCTAACAAGCCACTGTTACAGAGGAGACCAAAGTACAAGACACACACACACACACATTTATATACACACACACCTCAGATGAGACCTCAATGATGCCCAAGTGGCCCAGGTGGCGATGAAGAATCCTGACATTCAGTGATTGGATGATTTCTTCAGCTGGGCGGGGCTCAGTGTTCCCTGGCCTATCCGATGCTACAAAGAGCTCGATACCATTTTTTCTCTCCTGCAAGGAAAACCAATTAGATATTCAATCACCAATCAATACTCACCAATTTCTGGACAGCAATATATGAATGGTGTCCTACGTTTATCCGATTGATGTGCACGTGGGCCACAGGAACGTCCAACGTTGCCGCTATGCCTTCCCGAAACCAACGAAGAAGACTGACGTTCAGCCTCCTCACATCCACAGCCAGGTACTGAGAGAG
>OMNV01027661.1:0-21139 GCA_900303265.1 Brotula barbata | reverse complement strand
AACTATCACACGCAGAGCACATTTTTTTTTTTGCCCTTCAAACTATATTGTGAGCAGATGTTCAAAATATGCATTGATGGCGTTTGTGTGTTTCCTCGTTGTCTCTTATCTAAGCGGTTTGTTGGCGTAACTCACTGTATAAAGCTTTTTGTCTTCGCAGCATCTCGAGTCGGGTGGATCCTGAAGAACTTTTTAAGGTAATGAAATCTTTCTTGTCTTTTTTTCTTCTTTTTTTAATGGAAGGATCAAATGTTTAGCTCGTGTCCACTCATATTATTGCTATTCTGGTTCTATCAAAAATATCAGAGCAATTCAATTATCTCCTGTTAAAATTAGACAAATATTTCCTCACCATTGCTCTGTAAAAGCTTAGCAAGCATGTGCACTGTCTGACCTCGGAGTTGTGTCACACACACACACACACACACACACACACACACACACACATGACAGAGCGAGACAGAAAGAGAGAGAGACGGCGGTCATGTTCCCAAATTACTGCAACAATTGATGAAATGTCAGTATGAATTAGTCTTCGTCAAAATTTACTTCAAACATAAAAGCGTCTGATGGGCTCCAACCTTATAAAGTGACACTTCGTCCATTTTTCAGTGATAAGGATTCCTCCTCTCATTTTGGATCACAAACCAGCCCTCATCTTTTCATTTTGGAGGATTTACTTCTTTTTGAGAGATGAGGTGTATTTTCCCCTCGTACTGCTTTAGCCACAGTATTCAAGTGTATCCTACCAACGTACTGCACACAGCTTCTAATTCACTGAACATTTTTAGTGAGTTCATCACCTTCATTAGTGCCATCAGTGAGATCACAAGGGTTAAAAAGCATTTTTAGCGGGCAGCAGTAAGATGCCAGCATCCAGTGTGTCCGTCCATTAGCTCTGCATTAGAGACTAGTAAGTGCATTGTTGTACATTTAATGAGCAGATGCGGTCTTTATAACACCAACGTTAGCTTTGGACGAGTGTGCCAGCACTTGTAGTTCGCAGACAATAATGTAAATCAGCGATGTGATTGGCATCTTAGAATCAGCTTTGCCCCGATCGTATCATGACGATTCCACGTGTGTTTTTGCTGCATTCAATCACTGTGCATGACACCAGCATGCTCTGAATGACTCATGGAAAGAAAACCAACGAAGCAGAACCCCCAATAGTCTACCAAAGCCTACTTTTATTTCCCTCTTCTCATTCATGCTTGCAGTTTACTGCAGCGAGGACACAAGCAGCACAAACACGATACGCTACAAACAACTATCAGTAGAACCGATCGGGGCCATTATGGTCTGTTTGTTGATGTAGTATTGCTGTACCAGTGAGGTCCCCAGTGGCCTGCCAGTAGGTTCCGCTCCTTTGGGACCCTGCGGGGCCACTCTGTGTCAGTGCCTGCTATGGTTATTTGTGTTGTGATGTTTCCACCGTCTCGCCTCTGGAAAGATGTCACAGAAAGCTGCCATGTGTTTCCCCCATAGAAGATGGAAACCCAGGGGCACGTGTGCATTTGTTTAACCATTGCATCGTTGCTCTGCGCTCAAGTCTGTTCGAACACTTTAAAGGCCGACCCGCTCTTTTCTCTGCTTTAATGTAAACGTAATGAGGCCGGTCGTTGCGGCGTTCGCCCACAGACGAACGATCACGAGGTAGTTGGTTGCTGCTCGGCTCGTCCCGTTACTTACACAGACCTCAAACTAAAGTTGTCTTTCGGGAAAACATCCATAATTAGTCGAAGCACAGCCGGGCTCTTACTGTCTGTCTCGGTCTTTGGGCTTTGAGAAACCTAGCAAACCACAGCGAGTTCTCGCTACCTCCTCACCGTTTTTGCTAAAGGTGAGGCTATATTTACCCAGCTAGTTATGTGGTCGACAGGGCTGTCTGTAGCGGTGATAGTCGCAGTTTAGTTATATCGAAGTGGAGAGGAACTTTCTATAAAACCTCAAGATAAAGATCTTTCTGCTCTTGCCCCGTTTAAAAAAAAAATGTGTCCCACTTCCCTCAATCGTTACCGTTTACGTGTTCTTAGACAGAGAGATGAGTTATAATTGAGAGTGGTAAGTTTCATTTAAAAAACATTAAGCTTGGACCACTATGAAAAGTGTATGTATTTCAATTTGTGGGGTAAATATCTGGAATGGCTTTGATAGAGAACTCAAGAAAAGGTAACATAAATCACTTGGGGAAGCTGTACAACACGGTTATTTGTAAGCGATATAGAGATGACGAAGCGTTTCTGCGTTACTTCTTAGTCTACGTTACATCTTATGGACTCTTGGTGGTTATTTGCGTTGTACATGATAGCGTTGGCGTAGTTCTTTGTGAGGTGTATACATGTTAAATATTGATTAAGATGTTTGAGTTATGGAGACACAGTAGACCCATACATATACATGTGTCTACTTCTTCCTTCTTCTTTTCACACGTGTAATGTTTATGTATGCTGAATTCATCTAATGATAGTTTGCGTGTATGTTTACCGATCGTTTTATTTGTTTCTTTTTTTGGTTTTCTAATTATTTGTCACATGTTCAAAGTAAAGAAACAATCTTTAACAGACACCGGTGCTTGGTGGTTAGCACTGTTGCCTCACAGCAAGAAGGCTGTGGGTTCGAGTACCGGGGTTGAGGTCCGTGTGGAGTTCTCCCTGTGTGTGCGAGTATTTTTTTCTGGGCACTCTGGTTTCGCCCGCCTATAAAAAACATGCATGTTAGGCTAATCACTCCTGCCGTTGCCCTCGACCAAGGCACTAGGCGGACGATCTGGAGTTGTCCCTGGATGCCTGTTTGTGCGTGTGTGTTTGTGTGTAAATTTCCCCACGGGGATCAATAAAGTACTGATCTTTCTTTCTAAATAAAGAAACAAACATCGACGTAGACATGCCCTGATATAAATTTAAACTGCCTTTCTTGCCCCTTTGTTCCAAAATGATTTAAAATCATTGTCGTAGCCAAGTTGTTGTGTATTAGAGAGGTTTTGGATTTTGTGGGTTTTTTAAACAAGCAAGAAGAAGTTATCTTCAGCACAATGTGCTTGTTTATTCTCTCCACTAACAATCCGTTTTCCATGTCATTTCCATGGAAACGGTGGCGATGATTAAAGGAAATCATCTGCCCGTGTCATTGTTGAGGTGTGCCCTGTATCTGAGGCTTTTTTAGTTTTGTGGATATTATAGGACTTTATAAGGTAATAATAGGGACAATGAAATAGATTCCTCCAGAAATGCCCCAGATGCCTGTGTGCCAAGCACGGGGTTGAGGGACAGCGGGCACTTCTGGGGTCGTGGGAACACAGTTGATATATCCGCACAGGCATCATCAGGAGCAACAGGGAGCTAAATTTAGAGAAGTCCAATACATCTTCAATATTAGGGGAAAACCAGCCGAAGCTCCTCGGGGCTTTGGAGAAGTCCTGTATGGGGCAGGTCAGAGAAGTCAGACAAACACTTAACATGGTTTAAGTGATAGTGCAGTGAAGATGGAGACTACTCATCATGTGAAAGTGGTCATGTACATATTTGATATACTACTGCGTGGCACTGCAGCAGAGGCCCTCCAACGTGTGGAAATGCAGAGTGAGTCGGTAGAATTCAGCTTCCTGACTTCATCGGTGTCCATCTCTGTACTGTTCTACGTCAAGAAAAAAAACAACATTGGGTGTGACTTCCAAAAATCAACATTCTCATGCAAACCACAGTCTATCCATGACTTTGGCATCTGTCCCTTCAAACCTTTTTTCCTTTTTTTTTTTGACCTGGCTATGCATGAGAGAAGAGTGGGTGGCTTTTAGTGTTAGCCATCTTTCAAAAACACACCATTTTACTTTTACTGTTTGGTTTTTTGCTACAGCCTGCTCAACCTTTAAAAGGAGCGATGGACTTTATTTTTAACTCGGTCTCTTGGGGTTGAACGGTGCAGCCGAGCGCTGGGCCGCTGGCCTTGGGGTAACCCAGACTGTGGGGGTGTCAGACTGCGTGGACCGCTGGCCCGGCAAGGGCCACTCTAACTTTAGACCGCATCGCCTCATGGTGGTAAAAATAAACACTGTGCCCTTACCAAGGGGGAAGGGTGGGACTTGAGTCACTTAAACCAAACGGATGACATTTTCCCACAAGATTATTATGAATGTGAAGAGAACATTAGGAGTGTTACAATAAAACACAGCCTTTACTTCTACAAAGAAACATACACAACAACAAACTGACTCTGGTGGAAAAGGATGTAAACGTTACAGATTCAAGTCACATTTCAACGAAGCAACGCAAATGCCAGTTACACAAGCGTATTGTGCTGCAATGACATCGTTCCATCTCCTCTCACAGGTTTCCGAGTATTACACAGCGGGTAAAATGGGAAGAAAGAAAATACAAATTTCTCGTATTCCAGACCAGAGGAATCGACAGGTGGGTCGTTTTTTTCCCTCCAATTACAATACAATTAAAGATGCACGATACAATCGTACACACTATTGCGTGAGTGACCTGTAAACCCAAGTGCAGACCGAAACATCTCGTGTACTGCAAAGATAGTGCACAAAACGGACCGTAGGCTAAATATACCGTTACGCAGAGATATATTCTGTCATCATACACCGTATCTGACATGTACGTGAGTGTAGCTGAAAATACAGTAATACCGTGTATTACTGTAAATGTAAGTTCCTGGACACAGTCACGTAGCTCTAAAGGCTTCTGTGTGTGTGTATACTGTACACCCAGAGTGTACTGTACATACAGTCAGTCATCAACTTGGGTGGTGGTGATCCTATATAAATATTTAGAATTTCTATGATGAGTATATGTGGGATTAAGGTTTATTTGGTGGCATTTATACTTATAAAAAGGCTGAGAGTGTGGTTAAGGTTATAGAGAAGGAAGTTTTAATGTGTTTGATCGAAGTTGAAACTGATTACACCGACGCTGCCAGAGATATGACTGAACTGCTGACATGTGTGCGATTAATTTAGGAAGTAGTGCAGACAACAAAATGACATATGTTCACAAGAATCATATACGACACCCAAATCTCCAGGACGAGAGTAATTTTTACATTTGACAAAAACATGCAGGAATTATTAGAAATCCTTCATCCAATGCTGCTGTGAGTTGATCCTAACTTGTTGTAAATGAAAATGGAATTTTAAATGATGTAAATTCAGCAGTTTTAGCTTGAAAGTTTGGATTTAACGCTTAAAAGTTGATGAATGTAGAGGATGAGGTTGTTGAGACGTTTGGCTCTGCGTTGATTTGAATGGCCCAAATAGTAGACGGTGTGTCCTTGGTGCTCCTCAGGTGACCTTCACCAAGCGTAAGTTTGGTCTGATGAAGAAGGCCTACGAGCTGAGCGTGCTGTGTGACTGCGAGATCGCCCTCATCATCTTCAACAGCACCAACCGTCTGTTTCAGTACGCCAGCACAGACATGGACAAGGTGCTGCTCAAATACACCGAGTACAGCGAACCCCACGAAAGCCGCACCAACGCAGACATACTGGAGGTTTGTTGAAACAAAGAGGAACCGTGTGAAGGGTTTTGCCCCGTGTCATACACAGACTAATAATAATTCATGTGTGTCTTGCTGAGGATAATTCACCCTTTGGTCCGTCGTCTCTTGCAGACCCTGCGTAGGAAAGGCCTCGGCCTGGATGCCGCTGAGCTCGACAGCGAGGAGAGCATGCAGGTGGCCTCAGACAAATATCCACACAGCGAAGGCATGGATCTATCTATGGCTCGGCAACGCTACTGCGTCAGTTCACACACTTCTGTTTTCACAAATCCGTTACACACTTATATCACACAAGTATGTGCGCACACACGCCAAAGGCTAAAAGCTCTGAATGGAGAAAAGCAAAATTATTCTGAGCACGTCACCAACATTTTTAGAGAATGGCTCAATTTTGTTGCCTCCTCGAATGTATGCTGGTGATAAAAACAATTAAAAAGGTGCATTTTTTGGACATATTTTATGTTCTAATTATGTCGTGTTTATTTCACACCACAGGTTCCGTCACTGCTCAGCCCAGAGAGTCAATTCCTGGTTTCTGGAGGCTGTGAGAACGGCATCCCCAACTTATCCGGATCCAGCATGCCTTCCCACAGGCCCCCAGCCTTTAAACCCAGACCAGGATCTGCTAGCCCTGCTGGACCACACCCACACACCGCATACATGTCCCCACACCCAGGTAATACGGAAGAAAACACAACTCTAACACAGTGTGTGGTCCGTACGATTTATTTATTTACTATTATGGGATTTTTCCTCAGTAAAACAGAAAGTATTTGACCAAACGAATAAATATTTTCAACCATGTGATTTTGAACTAATTGATAGTAAAATAAGTGCATCTTATAAATGAAAGACAGAATAAATGAAATAATGATACAACAATTCATAAGTCTCTCCTCACAGACGGATTTTGACCTCTAGGCTCCTGCCTCTTCGATAGATGCTGTAAAGTTTAGATTCATACAGAGAACCTTCCTCCGTGTTGTTGCAGCCCAGCCAGCTGTGAACTCACAGGAAGTGTGTGCATGCACGTGTGTGTGTGCATGTAAGTCCACACATCTATACAGTTTGCTTTGTGAAACCAACCCCCTATGAGAGAAATGTCGCCTGTAACCAGGTCTGTGGTTTCTGGACCTAATGTGTTGCACCTGCCATTCACGTCAACTAATAAGTGACTACGTACTCGAACGCCAGAACACATTCTCACTCACTGTGATGTCATAAAACAGGATGAAAATCCAAATGGTGCCTTAAGGCTATGAGTGCTGTTCATCTAGAAAAGGTTTTACACACAGTACTGCATTGCCTAATTAATTAATTAATTACTTAATTAATTAATATCAGACTCTAATATTTGACTGTGACCACCTCACCTTCTATCCTTAAGTATCTCGCTGGCCTTGTAAAGATCATTAGAGGGCAAATCAAACAAAAAAGGCTATTTTTTTTATCACAGGTTGAGAAGGAAAGAGTGGGAGGTTAAGAATAAGTGAGAATGAATGATTGCTCACATTTTATTTTCACTTCCTTCTCCTTCTCTCACTGCGTAGGCATTGGTTACTCTGTGTTCTCCCACGGCAACCTGAACCGGGCTCAGGACATGAAAAGCCCACCTCCCCTAGGTAACGAGAACCTTCAAAGAGAAGCTGCTAATCAGAGCATGGGGACCACAAGAGCCAACCACAGTTCTGCTGTGAGTGACTGTTACTATCCAGAGTTATCGCTGCCGTAATGTTGTCCGTTTCTCTTAATACTGCTGATGTGCTCACGTACAAAGATCTGTTTCCCTTTTCTTTGATCACCAGAGAGGTTTGTTGTACCAAGGGTTGCACTCCAGCAACTCCATGGTACCCATGGGCAAAGCGGGGTTGCTGGGCCACAGTTTGGGAGGATATGGCCTCTCCACCTCTGGAGCCTTAGGTAGGTTTGCTTCGTTTACTTCTGTAAAAGCAGCAGTACCACAATGGGTGAATAGTTAAATAATAGGTAAAAGTCCTGCTAAGTAAATACTACTACTGCTACTACAACAAAGTAAATGTGCAACGTGTCCCATCAATAATAAACTATGTTGAAGAACGTGCCCTGTCATTGATGCATTTATATATGTAAACTAACAATATTGAAACAATTGAAATTAATTGGAAAAAAAAGAAATGGAAAATCCAGATGTAGGTGAAAGAAAAGCTTCGTACCTCCCGTTTAGGAGAGTTCAGAACACAATGTAAAAATAGTGTAATGATGCCATGTGGGAATTTTCTGACTAAATTGTCGACATCTTGAATGACATCGAAGACCGCTTGTGTGTGTGTGTATGCCTTTGAGCTAAAATGAGGCTGAGATGTGTTTGACATTAATAGTTGAGGATTATTTTATCTAATGTGTATCTAACATGTCAATCTGTAAATTAACTAGTTACAACAACCATCTTATAATACTACTGGAATAAAAATGTCCCTCTGAAATATAATGCAGCACAAGTAGGAACTGGGACAAAATGGAAATATCTAAAGAAATTAGTAGCTCAAAATTGTACTTAACTACAGTATTCAATTTTTCCCAATTTCCAGCAGCTTTTTCCGCTTTGCATCACTTTTATTGTTGAGTAGCATGCTTAGATAGAAAGTGGAGACAGTAAGAGCGATAAGAGTAGGTAGTAAAACTTATCTTTGCACATTCCTTCATGTAATGTTTTTGTCTTTCCAGAGTACAACCAGCCTGGTTTTTATCACTCTGTCAATCTACAGCGAGGAGCAGTGAACCCCTGGCAGCCCACACAGCCTCCTCCGGAAGCCCATGGGTCGTATATAAGTCCAGGGTAAGGCTTAGTTAATCATAGATTAAATTGTATTATACTGTTTGTTCTCTCGTTCCAACTGTTTTCTCATCTAATTAGTTTTTTTTGTCATGTATTTAGTAATTAAGATTATAATTGTAGCATTCTCTTGTTCTGCTCTCTTGTTGTTTCTAGGATGTCCAGTGGAGGGTGCTCCTTCCCCTCGCAGTCTTGCTCCTCGTCCTCGCCACATCTGCCCTCCCTCAACCTCAGCATCAAATCGGAGCGAAGCTCTCCCGAGCACATGTCCTCACCCACCTCCCCTCCTCTGCACCACCTCAGGCAGCATTCTCCAATAGGAAACCCCGAATCGGCTCGCCATAGTCCTCCTGAAACCTGTCCGACCAATGAGACGAAGGAGTTTACCAAACAGGGCTACCCACAAGATGAAGAGAAAGGAGGGCAGCCTCTCAGGCAGTTAGAGATAAGTGATGGCTGGCAGAGATAGCTGCTTGTTACAGTACAAGCTGTCCCTCAACCACCCAATTCAACCGCTATCTTACATCAAAACCATCATATCCTTTCACACACACACACACACACACTCATACATAGTCACGGTGGCTGACATTACATGTAGTAGACAAGAGATAGCAAGGTGGGTTTGATTTATCCGCGTCATCACGGAGAGGAAAGCCTCTCTTTGTCTCCTCGTACAGAGCTGGTCTCTCCTGGGCGATGAAGAATTTTCTCTGCATACAGTCACAGTTTTTTTGGTTTGGTTTGGTTTTCGGTGTAGAGCTAAAGTAAATCAAGATGCTATTTGAAATGTGCTCCTTTTGTTCTGTGACTGATTGATGTTAGCTACAGCAGCACAGTGGGACCAACTCAATTGCTCCAATTGCTCCAAAGGTCCAAAACCACCTATTGGTTCTCAATAAAGCGTCTGAATAGTTTACTGTTTGAGCCAGGTGTGGTGGAGAGAAATGAGCCTCGTCAGCCAAATTTAACCATTATGTCTCTTTAAACCATGTCGCTCGGATCAATTAGAAATCAGAAGTCACTGTGGCCTCAGTCTCTTCTTTCAGAGTGCTAAAATGTGTGCAGTTTTTACTGTGCATGCACATTTTATAGAAATTTGGGGCAGCAACGTATCTCTCAGGGATTTTCATGATCAAAATGTGTTTCTTTGTTTCTAAACTTTAAATGTGCTATTCCCCCAAATAATGCTGAAATGTAATCTTCAATTTACTCCATCAGTACAAATGTATGGCTGCCGACACCTACAAAAGACCAAAGTATTTATTATTTATCCCTATGCACTGCAATCAAATACTGAAGTAGCCAAAGAAATACCTCAAATACACCTTAAAATAACAACAACAACAATAAGAATAATGGTGATGATGATAAAAATCAGCATCATATTTTCTCAAGGGTTTGATATTTAATAATGTATGGAACTCTGTTAAATCTCTATCGATTTAATAGACATACTTGGGTGGCATATTTGATGATAAAGCACACAGGGCACTTCACCATATTAAACAAATGTAAAACTTACCAGACACAATTGTATCATTAATGATGGAGCATAAATCATTTGAAATTATGAATTTACTTTGCAGTGTAATTATTTAGTGATTTATGTGTTTCTCCTGAAAGTGATAAAAAAAACACAATCCGTTTTGGAAGGATTTCTTTTCCCTCATGGAGGATGAATTTCCACTGATTGACCACAAGGGGTCATCATGTGTAATAAAGATATAAAAAGAAAGGAGCGCAGAACACCTTCCTTTACAATTGGTGATAAAACTCAGAGATAACCCAACTATATGGTACCACACTCTGAAGTTTTAGTTGAAATTCTCATGAAATGGCTATTTTGAAAGACACCAAATATGTCAAGATGCATTCTTTTTAAAATGATACTTAACACCATCAGAATAAATAGAAATGCAGGAAATTAAAAATGCCATATCTTAGAAAATTAAGGTTTACAGTGATGGATTTTATTATTCTTACTCTTAAATCCTCTGTAAAATAATGGGATTACTTTGCATTCTCTACATGATATGTTTATTTAATAATGGGTTACTTCTGTGAAAGTGCTGATGAAATTTCATCCAAACCCTGAAGTGTTCATCCTAAACTGAATGAAATTTCCGGTTTATTGACCAGTTTTTAAGGGCTTAACTATCTAATTAATCAGCCATTTACCCTCACGACTTCACACAGGTACACACACTCATGACATACACTGAGCTGATGGACGTCTTTAAGTGCTGCTGTGGAATTAGCTTTCCTTCCATTTCTATGCAGTTATAGTTTATGGGGAAAAAAAACACGTCAACAGTATTGTGATGCTTTGGATTGCCTTTTTATGTGTTTGCTGAATGCTTTTTATTTGGCATAATGTCAGGTTGTAACACCCACACACAAACAAGCTTTTTATTAAATGTAATGAATGTTGTGATTCCTTTTAAATAAAAAACAAACTGTAGGATTTCTATGTTCGTTTAGCCTGCTGTTTTACTAAAGCTAGTTTACCATTTTCCTTTTGAGGAAGAAAAATGTGAGAAATGTGTTTTGCTGCTGCCTTTTTTCTTTTCTTTTTTTTTTTATGGTGGACATTCAATTTGTAGACAGATAAAACGTTGTCTACTGTGTAGCCATCAAGCTTTCATTTGTCCATTTTTTAAAGTTTTATTCACCTTTGTTCCATCTTTTGAACGCACACACACTCCCTCATTATCATGTCTGGCCCCTGTCAGGCGACTCACCACACAGCCACCAAACAAGGGGGAACAAGAATGGACCACTTAAAAGCCTGGAGGCCTTTATGTCTTCTTAAACACAAAAAATAGGCTCATTTCCACAGCTGGGTGTCTCACAATAACTATGCCAGAACATTTTCTTATGCTGACCCCACGGAGCGTTTGCCTTCTATTACGTTTCAACAGAACACCTAAAGGGGGCCTGCCTGGTCTGGCCCATCTCTGCCGTCTACTCTCCCTAAATGAAAAGAGACTCACCGGGGTCATGTCTGGTCTGCTCCCTCGAGACCGTGGCCAGTCTGTAGGACATGTCTGGGTCCTGCATACACATTGGTTTCTATGGCAACCACGGCACACCATAGCTGCTCGGCCTGTCCCACTGAGTTCACAGAGCAGACAGAGGGGGCCTGAGGCATTCCTGTACGTAATGAATGTGATCATATTGATACGTATGTGTGTATAGTAAATAGCTGATAGTGTTTATATCTATCCAGGATGAGCCTATAGGTATTATTATTTTTTTTTTGGTATTTCTGCTTTATTATGATAGGTACAGTGGAGAGATAGACAGGAAGGACATGGTGGAGAGAGGGGATGACATGCAGCAAAGGGCACAGGTTGGAATCAAACCTGCGCCCTTTGCCCTCTACCAGGTAAGCCACAGGGGCGCCAAAGCTCAGTACTTTCACTTTAACTATTAAATTAAAGAGGGGCTCCACCAATTTTACACACCAAGCTCGGTTTATTTGTCCTGGAGAGCTGTGGAGAGTCTATAAAATAGCCTACATGATGTCATCAATGTCAGAATGAATTGGCAATAAAGACTTTAACTATGATATAATGTGTATGGATGATGAAGAATGAAGTCCCAGTTTTCACGGGCAAAATCCTGCATCCCAAGAACAACACACTAGATTAAATGCATAAAATCTGAGTCCTCTTTTTATTATAAAAAGCTGTGAAATGCTATAGGTGCAAACCCCTCCAGCTCCAGTCCTCAGACAGCCATTATATACGGCTGTCTGGTTATATACGGCTTGTTAGCCGGTGCCCTCTCAAATATCTCCACTTCTCAGCAGCGTCGTCATATTGATATCCTGTGGTGAAGCATGTCCCAGCGCACATGAAACCAAGCAGTTCTCCCTAAATTGGACAACCTCTGTGCATTCTGATTGGAGATGAAAGTCAAATGATTTCACCAATAAATCATGTCAGCGTGTACACGAAGAACATCTCCAGTCCGATGATGTCACGATCATTAAGTGTTACATGACTTATGAAGCTGGATGTTTACTTTTATATGATTTTATATTTTATATCAAATACTGTAATAAATTGTGCCAGGCACTTGTATATTTCTTTGCGGGGGCATCAAGTTCATTGTGATCATCAGTGATTAAAGAATGATCCTCTCAGGGGGTTGGGGCCAAAGATCAGGACCCCGTACGGCAGTGAGACACCATTGTTATCCATCATGTCCTTTGTCAGACAAAGCACTGATTTTGTTAAATAAGAAGTGTCTATGTGGGGTATCTCCCACGCTCCTTGAGGAAATGGAGACATGAGAGGGTGGGCTGCATTACAATGTGCACTTTAAAGGAAAAAAATCACACGCAACTGAAAAAAAATATTTTATTAAGCCACACAAAACCCTCAGACCACAGCCAAAAAGCTTGCACACCATGCATTCAGAAAATCTACACTATCAATTTAAAAAGTTTGAAAACATTTTTGTCAACTTCACAGCATGATTTCAGTGCATTGAAATATCTGGAAACAAATCACACAAATGTACAGTTTAAAGCATCTGTAACATCTGTCAATAAATGTCACGTCAGGCAATCGCTCATAAATAAATAAATAAAAGAGAATCAACTGTGCCCCACCCCAAACTGATATGGATATAATTTGTCTAAGATAAGCATGACACAGTTGGCAATTTGAAACAAATTAGCAATACAAACTGATGCAACTAACTAAGACATTGTAAGTAAATTAATAGTGTTTGCAAGTAAAAGAAGAACACAAAAATATCTGGAGTGTTAAAAGTTTGCACGTAGTCTAAATTCCCAGGCACTTAGGGATTGTGAAGGATAACAATAACTGCTTGTGTCCTTTTTAATCAGGCAACTATAACAGACTATCACACGACCACAGTCACAGTTTTGACTTTTTTGTGGTCAACTACATTACACGTAATAGGCTGGATCAGAGCTTTACTAAGGTACAGCAGAAAAAGATAAACAATGTAGCACTCTTTAATCGGTTGTGAACAGGGACAAAGATTCCCCATCCCTTCGTCTACTCAGGGATACAGTAGTAATACTTACACTGATACCCATTAAATGTCTCCTTTAAGAATGTTCTATTAGAACAATTCAGGTAACACTGGCATCGATACACATGTGAAATTGCAGAAAAATGTTCCGCAGAGCGAGTTGACCGGGTCTCTCCATAGGCTCTTGTTATTGACAGCACTGATGAAGAGAGAAATGAGCAGCAGTAACTGTGATGAATGAATACTGCTACAGACAGCAGTCCTCACCGGTTTAGGCAAGACACAGAAACAGAAACCCACTGCGGCGCCATTCAGTCTGCTGTCCATAGGTTTGGGTTGCAGGTAGAATAGTGTGTTGCTGGTAAAATATTGTTCTTCAGTTCTGCATTAGGTACTGGTGGAAGTACATGCCGAACAGAGAGCTGATGACCTGACAGGCAGCCACCCACCAGGTGAGGAAAGCAAAGAAGCCTCGGAAAAAAAGTGGCGTGAGGACGGAGCGCAGTGCTGCGAAGGTCTCCGACAGGCGTGCCACCGTGGCCTGGATGTCCTCCTCCATATCTTCTACCCCCTCTTCGTCTTCATCAAGGCTGCCGGGCAACACAGGTGCTGCTGTGGGCATGACCAACGCTGGCGTCACCCCAGGTGCCTCTGCTGCACCAAAACCCCAGGAGAAGTCCCCTAAAAGATCACGATGCATGTGTTCAACAGAATCTTCAGTTTCAGTTTCAAATGCTTGTGTTAACAAAGCTCTAACCCTCAGTCTCTGGAAATGCAGCGTCTGTGATGATGTGCTGCTGTTTTACTTACCGAGACCCTTGAGGGCGAGTGTGGAGAAGAGGATGAGCAGAACAGGAACCAGATACTGGAGAGTAACCACAGTCAGGTAGCAAAAAATACGAGTGACCTGAGAGAGAGCACATTGGGTTTACAATCCACAATTCAAGTGTTTCTTGATGTTACAACGCGAGTACGAGTGGTTCAAATAGAGTTAAGAGCACAGAAAAGCTCTCACCTTCCTCTGGATGTCAACGGCAGCAATACGACCGGCCTCTCTCTTCATCTGCTCCACCCACTTCTGAGCCAGATTGAGATAGGCCTGCAGGTGGTAACGGGTCAGAGCTAGCTTCAGCAAACACAGAGACACGACGATCCACAGCCGCATGCTGTCAAATGCAGCACTGGACACCCTGCAGGAATTAAGACAGGATCAGTCAATACAGGCTTGAAAATACACTGTACAACACTACTAATGACAATATAAAATTGTGGTCTATTTGGGCACCAACGATACGTTTGGCAGCACAAAGCAGCAAATAAGGGGGGACTTTCAACCCTCCCAAAGAAGAGTGGTGACAGGGCCGATCAATGACCAGCCTGAAGTCTGTGTTTATCCTCAGACAATTTGGCAAAAGGCTGTGGTCAAGCTTAGAAATCGGAAAACTGAAAGGAAAAACAGAGCCAACCGTAAGTGCACTTACAAAGTGACAGAGGTCTTTCCCATTGGTGCCTTGGCCAGGAAGTCTCTCGCGATGGGTTTAACCCAAAGGATCAACACAAAGATTGGAGACAGGAAACTCATGTGCAGCAGAATCCTACAGGTACAAAAGGGATATTATTGAGGAGGACAAACACTGATGTAGCGTTCAACTGACACCCAGACCATATTTCTATCATGATGTAAATGAATTTGTTCTTACTGAATGAGCGGACGGTCTGAGTTCATTTGTACAGCATCTAGATGGGTCTGAGCCAGTCGTAGCCCGGGGAATGCCAGGAGAGCCCCAACGTAAGCACAGATCGCAGCCAGACCGAGTTTCACTGTTAGCTTGGTCACAGGGATTCTGAACAACAAAAACATAGAGTGGTTATCACGATCAGTAAATGAAAAGCCATCTCAAGTAAAGAGCCAGTTACTAGGTAACAACAGGGCAAACACTAACAGAAACGATATGACTAAGTAAATGCTGCAGCCTTACCAACAAAATTTTAAAGACGTGATACTTACGACCAATCAGCATAGCCCTGCTGTTTTGCGAAGATCTCCAAGTTGTCAAAGAGACTAGCAAAGCCAGACTCCAGGCCAAACTCCAGATAATCTTCCCTGACCACCAGCACTAGCATGGCCACGAGCAGAGACAGGAAGCCAAAGGCGAGGCACACGGAGCGCTCACCGCCCTCTTCAGAGCGGAAGTAGTGGCTCATTAGGGTGTGTAGTGTCTTTCTGAAGGTGACAGGTTAAGGGAAAAACTGAACGGAAAATGCAGCCACATGCATACATTCATCAAGTCCATGACCATTCACATGTATTCATCGTGTCTATTAATGCTTAAGTATGTAACCTTTAGAATTTTTTTAATGGAATTTGTTGAAACGACATCTTGGTAAATTTGATAAAGTATGTGTTTACACCACAAGGGGAATGTCAACCTCAATTATCAATCAAGTCACACATTCTCGAGTGGGAGGATTCATGGAGACAGCAGGTAGAAAGAGGACAGATTTTCTCTATAATTCCACCCGCTCAACAATATTACAAACTGCTACTGTATTTAAAAATGTCAATAGTTTGTCAACATATTTTTACTGAGCAAACCCATGTCTGTTATTCGGAAATGACATTAGAGTTTGAGACAGACTTGCTGCTCGACTGTGATGTCTAATGCAAGTACTTTTTGCATTCACGTCATAAATTGCAATGACATTTTCATAACAACAATTATGACATGACACCAAGATGCTCCGTCATGTTGCAGTCAGTTTGGATGTGCAGAAGTTTCAGACTGCAACTTCAACATAAGTGTATTGTCTATTAACAATACAAGTACTGGGTTCTGTGCTTTTTGAAGTGGTTTAAAATGACTTTGAAGGATACAGACAAAAGAAAACCGTGAGGACACACCAGATGGCTCCGATGTTGACCTCTTTGCTGGCATCGACGACACTGCAGTAACACTCAGTGAACAGGAAGATACCCGTTGCATAGACTGCAAAGTCAATCAGCCACTGGTACTCCAAGAAGAAACGTAGAACTAATGGCAGAAAAAAGAAAAGGGTGAAAGGTTTAGAAGACTAATGCCAAGCTCAATATGTGTACGGTGGCTACAGTTGTTAGCTTTTATTTGTGCTTGCACAACTTCACTGTGGTGCAGGGTGTACTATTTATTTTACCAAGAGCGTCAATGACGTTGACTGGAGCTTTTTCCAGGTGAAGGTCGATGTCTTTGGGCACAGTGAGAGGCTTGGTCTCTCCATTCTGCCTCCTACAATTAAAAGCAAGATGATAGTCAAGTACGGAAAGACATAACTATAGCAGATGAAAAAAAGCACAACACTATGCTTCTGTAAGACAGATGCATGAATATGCTTATTATGAAGACAAATACTATTTTGTCTTATAGGAAGTACAATTATTTGACTTGGGGGGAGAATATCATAATGGGCAGTGCAAGTTGTATAAATGGTCCACAGGTGCACATTTGCACCCTAGTATGAATTTGGCCGTATCCAGCATAACACGTGACTTTGGCAATGTCAATGAAAAGGTCAAATAAGACGTGATCATACATTTCCCTTCCCTCCTTATGTGGAAAGAAACAATGACCACCAGTGACACAAGATGAGCTCAATCTAAACTAATTCTTACAAGCAGTTTTTTGCTTATGTTTACCAATTAAATTGCTATCTTTCACAGCAACTGTATCATGTGAATTACTTTCATCTGTTCGCTGTCTCATTTGCTGTTTGAGATCCTTTTCATCAAAATTATGCAGGGCAACATATATATATGTCACTGTATCTGTTTAAACACAAATTGCTGGTCATATCATTCTTGCCTAGATGTGACCCTTCCCCTCCCCCGGGTCCCACCTGTCTCTCCTATTCTGTTTAGGCATCTGCTTCCCTGCCAGGGCACACAGCTCTCCTTCTGATGGGTGCTTGAACCGGAACAAACTTGAACAGACACAGACAACTTTGTGAAAACAATAAACTGGACATCACATGCAGTATTAGAGTATGCACGGACATTTCAAAGTACCTGCCATTACAAAGAAGCCAGCGTGCAAATGAGCAATGTGGAGCCATCCTCTGCATAATGCTGGCAGCCAGCAGGCTGACCACCAGCTGAATTCCCATCAGCGCCTATTGCAGAGAGGCAAAGAGAAAGAGAGAGGGGATAATTAGAACACTAAAATCTCATTCTAATTGTTGAAACAGTATGATCAAATCTCATTCTGATTGTTGAAACAATATGATCAAACAGTTAGCAGAAAGCTATGTTACACATACAATGTGATCAGGACTGACATGTAGTATATTACGTGCAATGAGGTTTTACATACTTTTCCAGAAAACCCTATAAATGAATGAAAGTTAGCATGTGGCTGACGTCCTAAATTTAGCTAAACTCCACCACCTGTCAACGTGAGCCAGCAAGCTAACGTTAGCAAACTAGCTTCCACAGGAGCAAATCGGGGCAAATGGGCTCGTTGGTGAATTTTACTCCATCTTATTGTTTTTTGGCATTAAAATACTGATGCTACATGATGATAACACTTACCATCTCTTGTATAAAGTCCACAGAGACTGGCTACCGTAGCTTCTTCACATGCAACAAAATCTGGACAGCTGCACTGACATGTGAAGCAGCTGCATAACCCGGATGTATCGTTTGCGTCACGTGCTGCCTTCAGGTGCTCCTCGAAAGTTTTGTAAATCGCACAAATTAACATTAAAACGACAGAAAATGCTGCCTCTGTATTTGCAGCACTCCACCAGCACTCCTCATGTACTTCATACGAACTAATGTATACTCCTAGGCATGGGTAAAAATAGAAGATGCAAAATACTCTGGCTGTGATATATAAACACCAAATACAACGTACCATGTAAAATGTATTAAATGTATGTATTAAAATAAAACTCAGCATTTTATATTTTCAAAATACAATGTGATGTGACAATGAAAAACAAAACATATGCATTGCTTTTGTTGTTATCAATCTAATATTTATTGTTATTCTATCACTGCTTCATGTTTACGCAGTGATTTAAATGCAGTTGTTGAGTATTTTCTCTCATGATGAACAGGATTGGGTGAAACAATTCCTTTGTGTGAACATACATCAGTCCATATATTTTGAAGTTGTCAGAATACAATAAACGTTATCTAATTACAATTAAGTAATCTGAGCACAAATGTAAACTGAATATTGAACATGTCTGTATACTCCACTATACTGTATTTATCGGACCACTGACCGCTATTTCCTTTTATTTGACACTTTTATTTTCAACGATTTTTCACTGATATTTTTATTGAGCGGTTAAGTATGATTCGGTTAGGTCAAAAGTCTGCCATATATCATGTAAATATGTGTGGAAAAAACAATACTTTGCTTTTTACCACCCACTCCTGTCTTTATCTCTAATTATAATGTAAGATTTCACCCATCTTAGTTCCTTGTTCTTCCTCAATACCCCTGAATGCCTCTGTAAGATCCTGCTAATGATAATCCTCACATTTCATGTTTACACCATCACGTACTTTAACATTTCATTGAGTGAAAACAAAAATTATGCAAATTGTAAAGATTAAAGTCTCAGATATGCTCCTGTTACTCTGTACTTAAGCTTCAACACACAGAGACAACGAAGCAGAGCGAGGGGGAAAAAAGTAGACGCTTCTATTGATGTGCAGTCTTGATCCTGTGTTTGTTTGCACCTCGCTGCCTCTGTTATGTTGTTCCAGTTTTCTCTCTCACTCACAGCTGTTCCCAGCTCCACACCTGTTGCCCATTTCACCAATCACTCACTTATACTATATATAATTATCTATAAAATTATCCACTTTCCTTTTGTTCTCTGACAGTTAGTCTGTTTCCTGTTCCTACCGAGTCATGTTGTGAGTCACTAGTTTCTGTCCTTTCTGTGTTTTTTGGACTCTACCTTGCCTGATCTTTGTAGGTTTGTGGTTCTTTGTTTCGCCTGGCCCCCGCCCCTGTGATATCTATTAGCTGATCTTAAAGACTACACTCCAGCCTCTTGACTGCATTTGAGATCCAATTCTTACTGGTAAATATATAATTTTATATATGTCTGTAATCCAATTCTTACAGTAAAAACTGAGTTTTAACTGACAACAGGGGACCAATAAATTAAATTGCTTGCCATAGTGCTCACTCTTGTGCCCTGTAAAAAGCTTAACTTTGCATGGATCAGAGTATGGAAAGCTTTATATTGGCATGCTTATCTTCAAAAGTTTACATCAATTTTATATATGTGCAGATTGTGGAGATGGTATCATCACTTAGTTACAGATTAGTGTAAGCCATAAGGTGTTGAGGGAATACTGTTACACAGATGATAACACTCTGTGCACACATCCTTTGTGTGAGATATGCTTTGTGATTTAGGATGAGCATGATTGTACCACACACACAGAGCCGCACAGTTGGCTGGGGTGTGCATTATAATGTTGTATCAAGTCTGCCTCCAGCAATGTCTCTTTAACACCAAATACTCGGAGCAACTCGTGCCAAAACATTCAAAACTGTGTTTAGAGTGTGCTTGCAATATATTTTATTTGATCTTATTATATATTTTGTGGTCTCAGGAGCTTCAATATGAATTTGGAGTTTGATCAAAGTCAGCTTAGGGAATGAAAACAACATTTGTGCCATGAACAGGCAGCTGCACATATCAATGGTTTAATGTAATTTGGATAAACATGTCATGTGATCGTGATGACCCTTATACCTGCACTCGATAAGCTATTTTTGGGGTTACTGTGGCAGGAAACAGCAGCCATGGCCAGCTTCACAGGAAGCTGAAGAATAAATAGAATTAGATGAATTTCTTAGAAGTGTACGTACAAAATTCTGCAACAATTGCGAATTGCATGTCTGCCAAAGCCACTGTTAATTCAATAATATGCACGTTTAAATCAAAAGTGATCAAGGCTTGTTTTCTAGGTTTTTCAAGTAAAGTCAATTTTATTTGCACAACCAAATAAAACAAAATGTCAGCTGTACAATTGGAGCTGCATGTTGGAATAATGAACAACACAGAAGAGATGTAATAAATGCAAAAAAAAAATTGAGATGTAATGACTGAGACCTATTTTAGAGCGTGGCGATAAGACAGACAAATTCAAAACAAGTAAATACACAATAGGTGACACATTCATATACAACTGAGTTCTGATGCAGGATATAAAAGTAGTTGATCAGTCATAGACGATACTAAATTTATCATAAACTCCCAGAAATCAATAGTCCCTAATCTAATTATGACCTCATGACTGGAACGCAGATGTCATAACAGCAGCTGACTTCCCTGAGGACAACATTCCTTCGAGAAGAGCCAAAGAAAATCTCACAACATTAGTATACTGTACATGATCCGGAGTCATTAGAGCATCAGTTAGACGCTGAGAGAAATGTCTGCGTCTGGGAGCAAAAACACTTCCATCATTACCATCTTTGACACAAATGGTAATCCCTCTGCCATGTTGGCCATCTGTGGCTGAAGTGGCGTGGCAGAATTTACCAAGGAAAATGGACACAAATAAAATGCTAATTCACTGTGGGCTACAAGTGGCTCCCCTCCTCCCGCTCAGCTCAGGGGGCCTCTCCGTTCCCACACCACTTCCTTGTGTCTCCCCCAGGGTGCTGCTGGGATACCGTCGGCTGCTTCTGAGCCCGCAGCAGGGACACAGACTCGCCATTGGCCTGTCTTTGTTTGCTGCATGCATGTTATTCATTATGCCATTTGAATATATGCAAATGTTGCAATGGTG
>OMNV01027659.1:0-19162 GCA_900303265.1 Brotula barbata | reverse complement strand
TCCTCCCTCACTATCCTCTTAACCCCTGCCCCTTCCCCCAGCCCACCCCTGGTCACTGCAGTGTTTTATGGCCTAATGACCGTGAGATTATGAGATCTGAGGGGACTAAAGGAGCATAGATTGGTGGCTGTTGCTCTTAACAGAACTCAACCCAGATACGATGGAAACGATTGTCAATCACAAAAACTGATTTCTCCTTTATTTTCCCTCCAGGCCCGCATTAAAGCCATTAATACGTTCTTTGCTAAGAACGGCTACCGCAGCGTGGACTTCAGTGCGTACAGCCAGCATGCCCAGACACAGAGTGAATACGGCTCCCCTGTGTACATGCAGCAGGTGTACAGCCCACTGCAGCAGTACCCCGTATATCCACTGGCGTCCCCATCGTGGAACCCTTCACTCATGCCTTACTTTGAAGCACCAGTGGTAAGAACCTGAGTGTTACGTCTGGGTCAAATTCTGAATTGCAAATCATCTTAAAGGAGATCTCTATGCAAAGTATGGATGTTTGTGTAGTGTTTTTAAATGTGTGTGACTTTTTCACATCTGTTCTGTCATGCAGGCATCTTTCTCTGACAGTGGATTCATAAATGGTTACACCAGCCCCGGGACCTACAAAACCAACTCCAATTTTGTGAACTTTGGGAGAAATGTCAGGACCCGGTAGGTGCACAAGGCAACTTTAGTGCATGTGTTTATGTCAAATAAAGCAAGAAGAAGTTTGACGCAGAACATTTCAGACATTCCAGATTCTGATATTCATAAAGCGATAAACAAATAGGGCAAAAAATGGCTAACCAATCAATCAAATATCTCATGGAAGCTGCAGTGAATACTGTCTTTCAATTTGAAATGTTTGTCCTTCCTACGTTGTGCTCAGGAGCCATCTGAAAGGTCACGCTAGAGCGAGGGATGTGCCTGCTTCTCCCTCTGTGGCCCCGGCACCCCTGATGGATGCTTTGGCTGGTCCCTTAAGTCCACAGCATCTCCATACATCAGGGACATCAGCTGATACCACCACAGAGCCTGGCACACTGCCCCCCTTCAGCCTAAATACCAACCCTTCACACACCACAGTACCGAGTGGAGATGTGAGTCTGGCTGGACGCGGCAGGTGAGTCAATTTAATTGTTAATTAGGCTACAGAGGTGATGAGTTGGCACAGGTGTACATGGGTTTTGTGTAGATTGGTCAGTTTTTTTGTTTCAGAGTCAGTCACAGGAAAAAGCCCGCTGTTACTTTAAATGATCCATCTTTTCTTTTAAAGGAGAAGTAGCTACAGAGGCATGAGGAGGAGGAGAGAAGATGAACGCATAACGGTCAGCACTTATTCCTTAAAAAAAAAAAAAAATTGCCTTCATTCATTTTCCCCATACACAAAGTTTGACTTTCCAAAAATTAAAATTACAGAGGACCGTCCCAGTGTCAGAGGTCAAGGCCCCGCCTCCACCAAAGTTTGACCTGGCAACCTCCAGTTTTCCTCCACTGCCAGGATCTGTGGTCTGTACGCAAGGAGAAGCTGAGCCAGAAATGCGTCTGTCCGATGTAGTGCGCGGTCTGAAGTTGACCAACAGGGTAAAGGTAAGGTTTACACGGTTACTTTGACTTTACTGTCAAGTCCCAGTTGTCTAGATGTAACTCGCGTCTTCATACTTTGGTTTCAGGCTGTTGGCAAAGAGGTGAATGAGACCAGTTCAACAAGTGTTGTCGAAGAGCCAATGCACGTGCCTCAGTCAGTGGATCCTGCCGCTAAACATAGTCCTGTTACCCAGACACCCGAAGCACCAGCAGTCTCGAGGTATACATTACAGCAGGCCATTAAATTTGACCAACGGAAATTGGCATATAGATTAGACATGTCAAATGTTTTATTGTTATTACAGTGATGGTCACCCAGTTAAGACGGCGGATGAAGTTGAACCTTTAGAGCCGGGGGCCACAATTCCCTCACCAGTGGAGACGGTCTCTCCAACAGCTATGGAACCCCCTCCCACCACCACCAGCAGCAGCCAGCCTGTTCCTGTAGCTGAACATCCACCGTCTGTCCCAGCTTCCACTTCAGGACCAGTAAGAACTTCCATCATCACCTGGACATCTATGCTGGCTTAGAGCAACATCAGGCCATAGCACCCTTTTCACTGATAGATATCAGAGTACTGGTACAAGTAGTTCATGATTAATGGTGTGTTTATATTAATGCACTGCAACCTTCCTGTTGCAAAAGAGATTTGTAGGGAAAACAAGGCATTACTACGTTTCTGCTAGGTGCCTCATACACGTGCAGTAATATCTTGAGCAGACATGTTTTTAGGTGGCTAGTCATCTCCTTCATCTGTTTCCACATTATTCTCAAACCAGGAACCAAGGAAACTCAGCTATGCAGAAGTGTGCCAGCGGCCAGCTAAAGACCCACCAGCAGCACCCGTGCCTTCTCCGACCCCACCAGCCACCGTAGACAGCCAACCCCTGCGAGAGCTCAAAGTCAACAAGGTGGAGGAGCCGCAGTCTTCCTCTAGACATACCACAGAGAAGCCAGAGAAACCTCGTCAACCCCTGCGCTGTTTCCACGGCGGGAATAGAACTGAAAGAGTGCGAGGTGTAGGGCTGAAAATCCGGGAGCATCAGAGAGGCCTGAACCCCGGCAAACCATTTTCCCCACAGAGGGGCGCTAGACGCAGTGGCAAGGAACAGAACATTCCTCCCAAGTCACCCAAATAAATTAAAAAAAGAGCACCACTTAAACCATGAACTAACATGTGAACAAGAAATTATATGTAAATATTTGTACATAGACAGATGAATATATTTCATGGACACATTGTTCAAGAAGATTCTTAAGATGTCTTGGACTTGGAAACCTTTTGCAGAGACTGCAAGTAGAAAACACTTTCACAGATGTGTTGTAAGTCATTGTAAAATGTTATTTATGTGCAATTGTCCATCATGGGTAATTCTGGCTGTTTGTATTTTCAATTCTGAACAATAGTCATGGTGATGTCAGAGGGAGAGGGAGGAATGAGTGGAAACGAAAAGGTCCATGTTGCTTTTGAGGTTTTTTTTTTCTCTCTTGAATGTCATTCAGCTTTTGGAAAACAGCTATTAAGTAGCAATGTGATGGAATGTTGGATTTGGAACTACTGAAACTTTTAAGTTGAGATCTTGATTGAGAATATCACAACATCTTGTGATGATAGTGACCAGATTGTAGCACAAGATGGCTGTATGGTGAAGATGACAGATAAGACTGCGCTATGAAAGGAGCACTGTCCATGCGGCAGTAGTACGAGGTGATTGATTCGGTGATCAACTGGTGTCGAGCAGTGTCCTAGTGGTCTTTCCATGTAGTGCATCTTGTTCAAACTTGGCAAGCAAATAACTTAATGTTATGAATTTAAGCATTTGTAACAAGATGCTGATATTATTGTGTTTTGAACAGAATGCAAATTATTTCTTGTGGTTCTTGTGTTTTGTATTTTCAACTTGTCATTTTAACTGGATTTTGTTAGCTTCTTCAGGTGATTAGCTGTCTACCGTCACTAACTTGTTATACATTTGTTTAAAGTATGTGATAAGTTGTCACCATAGTTAACATAACAGGATTTTTTTTTTTTGCTATTTAAATGTTCAGTGCCGCTCGTAGAAGCTAAACCATGACTAATCCTTAAGTAGTTGTACTTCTAGCGTCAACGTTGAAAGGTGCGTAGTATAATGTAAAATATTTATGCTGGTTTCTTATTGCTTTGTTTCCTTCAGCTTTTGTAATATGCTTGTCTTCTATCTGTTCGATGGTTGATTTTTTTTTTTCTTCTTGATCTTATTTTGTTTGTTTCTTTTCACCAACCTGATCTTCCTAAAGGGATCCATGTTTCAATGTTGAGTTAATACGCTGTTCCTGATGTTGACCATCTATTATCTCTTGAAACCAGCTGATTAATATTGATGCCGACTGCCTAAGGGCAACACCAATGTTTGGTTTCATTTTAATAACTCAAATAGCTTGCTTGGCTAAGCTGAAGTGACTTTGTGAGACGATCCCTTCAGGGATTCTGTACCTGTAGAATAGACATGCTTGTCTCCGTCAGTTGTGTTACTCCTTTTGATTATAAATATGAAGACGTTTGCTTCTGGACGGGAACAAAATGTGGTTGATAAGATCGAGGAGGTATCCTGTGGAATTATTTCACTTAATGTTTTATTTGTGAGATGTGAAGATCATTCGAACACTAAGGTTATTTTTCCCATCTGTTTGACCCCCTTTTAAGGTGGACCGCCAGAGATTTTGAGTAAAAGTAGGAACAAATACATTTAACAGATAATTTTACTTAAGTGTCAAAAGGGTTTCTTAAACAACTGAAGTGTTGAACGTAAAGGAATTTCTCACTTTATCACTGCACCATTTATACATTGTGACAGTCTTCAAACTAACAAAATGTGTAACAAAACCTAATCACTTCAATGTCATTTTATTACAAGCTGTTCTTTCATGAGTTCAACTAACTACTGTAAGACTATAAGCCAATGCTTGTTCGTATTCAGCTTGTTGGAGATTATTTTTCATTAATTCAAGTATGCACTCAAATGGGATGTTAAAGGTATAGATTTTCTTTCTGACATGAAGCGAAGTATTTCTGTTCTGTAAATCACTGCCGCTTTACACCGCTGGTCTTACTGCATATTCAAGGGTTGTACTTACCAACAGTAATGTTTAGGGTAGTGGGTCTGTATATCAGCTGTATTATCACTGGCATCTTCATACCAGGTGCACGTCAGAGATCTGAGGGACATTGGGAGGATTTTTGTCTGACTGTAGGGATGTGTGAAAACTTAAAAGGTTTTTTGATGGTTGGTGCGATGGTCATCCATTCCATTGGATTTGGTGACTAATATTTGTTACGTTACTTATTTGGAATAAACATGAATGAAGGAGCCCAACTTTTAATGCCTTATGTATTAGTTTCCCAATTATTTTTAATTAAATCTTGAATGCTCCCTTGTTAGACACCGTCTTTGTTGTCTTGTGTAAAAAAAAAAAAAAGTATTTCCTTTATGTCAGTGTATTATCTGTAAAGATGAGTGTGGAATGATCTGAGAAGTAATTGAATTTTTTTTCCAGCTATTGTTTGGGGTTACACTGTGTAACACTGCATGGTGAGGTGAATGGAAATGATGTCAAAAGTCTTGATCACTGTGGAAGTGAAAACATTGATAAAATATCAGTGTGTGTAATGAGGTGTTAACGAAACTCGTGCAGAAAATTTTAATTTTTAAATCTGTTTCCTCTGAAAAGACTTAGTTGTCACACAAAAAACAAACATGGGATTGTTATTATTAATCAACCATACTGGTTTATCACTAACTATTGTATCATTGAGCCTGGTGTATAATATTAAACATTTATTTTTAAACTGCCTTGCTTGATCTCTTAGTGCTCTTTTTTTGTATGTACAGACAGCTGCACATGTTGGCAACTAAGATTGTTGAGAAGTCAGTTTGCATAACTGAATGATGTCTCGTACCAGGAGAGACGGTCACTGTCCAACTCATGCTGTGGGGGATTTGTTGTGGATTTAGCCGGACTTATGGTGAGGAAAATCATCTCTGAAACGTGCAATCATTGCAAGGGACATTGTGTGACTTAAAATATACGTTCAGGTTTGAATTTGATTTGAATAGATGGAGAGGAGGGTTTTTTTTGAGGGGCTACCTCAGGGTTTAAGAGGTTAACTAGCCTTTTAACACAAATTTTGACCGATTGATGTAGAATTAAGTTCTAATAGCAAATTTGGTTAAAATTGGGTGCTTGATAAATGGGTGAAATAATGAAATTTGTGTCATGACTCCATAATGCTATGAAAACAGACGTTTCTTTGGGTTGTAGCCATTTTTGATGCCAGTTTTTATTTAATTGAATAACAACAGTCAGAAAAATCAAGCACACAAATAGCAAAAAAAAACGGAGCAGAGCTTCACTGAATATCTCATTATTTAGTGTAACAGTATACAGACTTCTTGTTTTATATGCAAATCCAATAAAACCAAAGGTTCAAATAGAAAACATACAAATTGAGGGACATATTAAAATTGCCTTTATGCTTGTGGTGTTTACCTATTAAAAAGACCTCTGTTTTCAAAATAAAGTTCACATTCTTTTCTAAAAAGAAAAATTGTGCTTATATTTTGTCAGAACAAATGTACAGATTCTCCCCGAGGTTCAAGACATTGGGACAGTCACAAAGGAGGCGCCGCAGTGATTTTTCTAGAAAAGGACCATTTTTAGCGTTTAAACGTTAACCTTTGTAAAATGAGTGGATGGAGAGATTTTGACGTTTCCCCGCGACCTTCCTGTTACGTAAACCCGTGACAGATCTCTCCTCTCGCGATATTTCCTTCAGTGGCAGAGTGTCAACACCGAGCAACAGCAGCAGGCAGCGGCAGCAGCAAACAGCACCGTCCAGCGCTGGAGAGGCGGACAGAAGCAGCTACTGTAACCCCGGGTACGCGTGTTCGCATTTCGTCGTATCTGATGTGCATTGGATGCGCTATCTTTTGAAATGTACGTACCATTTTACAAATAGCATGTCACGATCTCATGCTACCGTGGTCGTGCTATAGCTGTCTTTAGCATTAGCCTGCTAACGTTCACTAACTTGGCGGACCTGTTAGTGTGAACACACAAGGTGGGCTAGCTAAGCTCCGACTGGCGGCTCATGCTAGCTCTGTTGTGCTAAATGTTTTCGCTCTTCGGGTCGGATCCACCCTTTCCTTGTCTATCCTAATGCAGTTGTTAAGGTGTAATCCGCCAGGTTTGTGATGATGACAGTGTTGTCAGGTTTTGGAAAACGTTATTTGTGATGCTGGCGATAACATTTGGTGGAGGCCCATCTCTGATTTGCCCAAGTCATAGCTAACCAAAAGAAGTGGTGCCTTAAGTTATCCAGAGCCTGTAATCTAAACCACCGATGCTAACGATATAGACAGTCTGCCTACATGAGCCACATGAGTAGCTAAGGGGGCTATTGGTCGATTAGTGTTGCTCGTTGAAACGCATTGTAGCTCCACTCCCTCATCGATGCATTTATCCCCAAGATTCGAAGACAGTCCGCAGCCCCCCGGCCTGTTTGCAAGCTAACCAGATGTCATTTGTATTTTCTTTTGAACAAATGCAGTTCACGATCAGTAATGCAGGTCCACAGCATGCAATACTACAAGATGCTTCAGAACACCTGAGCTGTGACCTTTCTGGTTAGCCAGTGCTGCTGGATAGTTGTCACTCATCGAGAACCACTCCAGATCAGTGTACACTGTAGCATTACGAAACATCCAACAATTGTAACCATTTTATATTGCTTTGTGTTTTGGTTGAACATATGCTGTTTGACTGACTTCATACTCTGTTATGAATGAGACTGATGATTCGTAATGTGCTCTGTTCTGTTGTCTGCAGAACATTTGTCAGAGATGGGGGATGATCGACCTTTTGTATGCACTGCTCCTGGATGTGGGCAGGTATGACTTCCTGACAAATGGATCCATATGTGCATGGGCATAAATGTCATCTAGCCAAGAAGTCTAAAATGAATGATAACGTCCCCGTGCAGAGTCATATTGAAATGATCAATAATCATACAACACAGATTTTAAAGAAGTATACTGATGATGTATACTATTTTGTGGCATTGCTCTACAGTGACTTTGTGCACAGAGGAAGTGTTTAGTATTTATGCTTCATTTGATACATTTTGAAACTATTTACTCAGTAATACTTCTGTTCAACCTTGTAAACGTACTGAAATTACTGTAGGAAGATGTTTAAGTAGAAGTTTAATGATTTAGACATATTTGTCCTCATAGATTGTGATCAATACAAAGATTGAAGGAAGCTGTGTCCTCTGTGTTGTTTTTGCAGAGATTTACAAATGAAGACCATCTGTCAGTCCACAAACACAAGCATGAAATGACACTGAAATTTGGTCCTGCAAGGACCGATTCTGTTATTATTGCAGGTAAATTACAAGTGATGCACTTCCCTCTTATAATCTGTTGGCTTGTGTCAGTGTTTATGGCAGTGAGGAAGGAAGTATGTCAATGTCTTAAGAGCCTTTGTTAAAATAGAGTCTGCTTTTGTCAGACCAGACCCCTACACCGACACGCTTTCTGAAGAATTGTGAAGAAGTTGGGCTGTTCAATGAGCTGGCAAACACCCTTGAACAGGAGTTTTGCAAAGCACACGATGATGAGCAGCGGACCAAAACCTCGGTGGGAATAAAGATGGTTTTCTACTTTTATTAAATGGTGCACAATCGGTCTTGGGAATTTATCAGACTAATAAATGTATGACATGATTTGGATGCATTAGGTGTCCCAGATGAACTCAACTGATATTGGCCTCTCTCTTTTTTGCACCTCCCCAAGAATCCACCTTTACAAACACCATCTGAAATAAAAGATGAAGATGAGGGACCATTACAGGTCGATTCCTCTCCACCAGAAAGTCCAGATTCCACCTCCAGCATGTCAGACGATTGCGAGGAGTCAACGGTCGTAAATAAGGTAGAAATCAGTGACTGGGAGTGACGGCTGCAGCACGTGTATCTCCCCATTCTTGATTTTGCTTCATGGTTAATTTGTTGACTAGAGACTGGTCGTCATATTGCTGGTTGCAGATATAATTCACAGATTGACTGTTGATCAGGATCTATCAGTACCATGGGTTGCACAAGAAAAGGGGAACCCGTGGACACCAACGCTTACTTCTCTATTTATGCGGACAGAATAGTTTTGGAAGTGAAAAATAAATGTGTTATTAATTTTCTCAACAGGAGATTCATACAAAGCCGGTCGTAAACGCTGCCCCCACCCCAACAATTGTGCGTCCCGGTTCTCTTCCCCTTCATTTGAGTAATGACCCACTACATCCAACTCTGCCATCTCCAACATCTGTCATCACACAAGCACCACCATCCAACAGACAGCTGGGGTAAGCGGCATTGTGTGCACATTTCTTTGTTTTTCAAGCTGAGGCTGTGAAAATTAGGAAGGGCTACATTTGTCTCTCAAGTACTTTGTGTCCATTCCAACATAAGTGAAAGTAAAATCTGCACTGTTACACCTATTTATATGCCCACCTACAATTTTATGGAGAATGCAAAAACACATAGACACAGAGGCAGCATTCGCCTCTCCCAAAGGGAAAGTCACTTTTATAGATTAATTGTGTTGAGATTACACACACACACACACACACACACACACACACTACTCCCTGCCCTCTCTGATGGCGCGCTTTTCACTCTATGCACGGTGTGAGTTATTGGAAAAGATGTAAGCGAGTAAACTTCCGACGGGGTCACTGACTGTTGAAAAGCATGCCACGTCCTTAAGTGACCTCTTTGTCAGCTCTGAACTTATAATGCCAGTATGTGGAATATGTGAGAATGTGGTCTGCAGTGCAGTTTCAGTCCCACCACCGCAGACAGAATGAACCACTTTGAACGTACCGTATGTCTGACTTGTTAATAGCGACGCCTCCTTCCGTTTATTTCCCCGCCTTCTGACATGCAAGTCTAGATTTGTTTTAGTGGAACGTGGAGGGATACGATCACCTTTTTAATTGGCCCACTGACATCATTGCCAAAGTGAAGAGCTGCACTGACCAAATGCAAGGTGTCATCCCAACATTTACAGCCATGTGTTTTCATATTACAAACCAGATTTAGAACAGTCATTTGTAGTGCATTCTCCTTTGTGGAAAAGAAGAAAGGCAATGATATATCTACTGAAAAGGGTAACACAGGTTTGTCAACAGCTCTCCTACAGGCTCTTACCCACTGGTCAGACACCTCCCAAATGGACAGACGGTCCCTCTCCTCCCTAGCCCCGTGCAGATGACCTCGGTAATATCTGTGAGTATTTCTCATTTGAGATAAATCTATATAATGTAATTGTATTTACAGTATACTGACGTCTACCATTGTGCTGCCTCCCCCTTCTGTCTCCTTCTCCCTCCTTTATGTCCCTCTGCACATGGATGGATGTTTGTTGCACTGTGTAGCTTGCACGACCAGTGAACACAGTGCCTAACATCCCTGGGATTCCAGGTCCCCCACTTAGTGGGGCAAGTAGTGGCTCATCCTCCCCGTCTGGGTACATTCTGCATTCTGAAGCCAAGATGGTGAGATGATTGTCCCTTTGTCTGTAGGTTCTAATAAAGTCTGAAAATATCCTCTGAGACATACTTCAGTCATTATTTGATTAAATTTAATTCAGTTTGTGAAACTGGATTTACTCTTAAATGTGTTCCATTAAGGGCCCGTGTGACCGTAACTCTAACTGACAGACTACAATGTTGCCTGTGTTTTCGTAGCGACTGAAGGCAGCCCTAACTCATCAGGGCGCAGGAGCTCAAGATGGGTCCATCCCTATCGTCCCCCATCAGCGACAGGAACACAGCCAGCAACCCTCTCAAAACTCAGACGCACCGTCACCTGCTCAACCACAGGTAAAACACGAGTAAAACACAACAGGAAGTACAAGATGAATGTACGCAACGGTCAGCACAACATTATTATCAAAAAGCACTATGCAAACATGGTTACAGACAATGACAAAGATATAAGTTATCTAGTCAGAAAAACACTCACTTTGACATTTTCAGATTCGTAAATTTGGAATTCCATTGTTGACAAACATGGAACTTCATAATGATATCTCTAAAATTAATTCTTAAGCTGGTGAGAACGGTTACTATTGAGCAGCATTTTAGCCACACTGCTACGTCCATCGGAACGGCATTTACATTAATCATCGTTTTCTCCTCAAGTCAACATCAACGCAATCACTAATTAAGATAGAATCACAACCACACGGGCCGCCATCACTCACCAGACAGGATGAGCGCTGCTACTCCAGCGATTTTCACAAAATCTAATGACTATCAAGTCGAGCCTGCAAACTAGGTCACCTACATAGTTTTTTGTCACTTGAAGTATTCTGGAGATCTGGTCTTCATTCCTGGAAGCCTGTGCTGCTCTTGGAAGCATGATTAAATACAGACACGTTCACTGTTAACTTGGAAAGTCTTCACCTGTGACCTTGAGACGTCTGAATTTTTAATGTGAAGCAGCTGAGAGGATCTCGCAGTTTCGTGCAATACGTTTGTATGGAAAAATAATACCCGAAAACAAATTGCAACATCCTGTGATTATAGAATGACATCATTCAGTTTGAGAACCCAGAAGATGCGTTTACATTTTATTGTTGTACTTATAACATCTAATAACACAGAGTTCCATGTGGTACATTCAAAGCACTAATGCAGTGCATCGGCTGGTGTTTTATTATCTGTCAACTCATAATGTCATATTTAGTTCATCAGCTGTTTTCTCAGTGTCACATCCATTCTTCCTTGAAGGACATTGAAGGCCGTACCTTATTGATAAGGCTTTATTGTTCAGGTTTCAGAAACTAAGACTGCTTCTCGTCTTTGGATGTTCCTTTACCCCATTATGTAACATTTGTGCTTCATAGGGAGAGGCAGCGTGAGAGCAGCGTGCTCATTTACAGAAAAGTATTATTTTATTTTATTTATTTCTCCTTGTCGTAGGAAATACATGTGACAATATTCACTTAAACTATGATGTCAACCCCCAGGTGTCCCCTGCTCAGCCAACGGGAGGCCGGCGGCGACGGGCCTCAGAAATGGACCCTGATGAGAGAAGGCAGCGTTTCCTGGAGAGGAACCGGGCGGCTGCTTCACGTTGCCGGCAGAAACGAAAGCTGTGGGTCAACTCGTTGGAGAAAAAGGCAGAGGACCTCGCCAACATGAATGTCTCCCTAACGGTGAGTCTTCACGTGTCCGTCACTGCCGGATAGAGCTTGAATTTGGCTTGACATTGTGGTCCAAACCCACCCCAGAGTCCAGGCCTGCCCAGCACGTAGCATAAGGTTTCATTCCAAACCTGAACCGAGCCTCATACATAGCTTAGAGGTGATATCCGAATGGACCCGGCCAGGTGTGAGCGGTCAGGTTGGGACAGTGAGGCCCAACTCTTCTCTCCATGTATTGGTCTGTTTAATGAAGTGATACACAGTAGAAGGATGATGTGTACTGTGTGCTCCCTGTTTCCTTTAGAATGAAGTAACCCTGTTGAGGAATGAGGTGGCACAGCTGAAGCAGCTCCTCCTGGCCCACAAAGACTGCCCTGTCACTGTCATGCAGAAGAAAGCAGCTTTCTTAGGTAACCATCGAAGAAGGTCTCGAACAGGCCAACAAACATTTCACGTTCTATGGCATGCAGCATCCATCTATCATCTCGTCCATCTAATGTTTTTATTTTTTTACTCGCTCACCTCTCTAAGGGTGAATGTTTCTCTCTCTGTCTGTAGCTGCAGGAGGAAGGGAAATCTCCAGGGACCCATCTGCCGAACCTATCGGCTCCCCGGCGGCGGTCATCCAGCACGGAGGTTCGCCCCCTGCGCCAGCATCCAGCCCAGGGGCCACCATCAACGGGCTGAGCGTCCGCGCCGCAGAAGCCGTGGCCATGTCGGTCTTGGCTGGAATGGGATCGGGCCAGCCAGGAGGCCTCATCATGGCCACGCAGCCGCAGGCCGCCCCCAGATGATGTGCTGGCGCAGGTAGTCAGTATGAACTCGAGTGGTTTTTGGGAGACTGGACTGGTGCAAGGCGTTTGAGAGAGGGACCTTATCCGCTCTCACCCCACCCCACCCTAGCCTAAGATCCTCTCCTCCCCACAGCCAATGATAATCACTCAAACACATTGCATAGTGCCTGTTCAGAGGCTTTATCACTCTGTGTATATAAGTATGAGTAACGTGGCGCACACACTGCAGGTTTTGATCTCACGTCCTGTTTGGCAACTGTTGGAAAAGTATTTCGATTGGAATTAGTCGTACAAATGTAAAATCATCAGTTTGTCAATTATTTTCATCTTACCGAGGCTCTAAAAGCATTTTCAGTAATTCTGGCACACGTATCGAGGTGCGATGAGGCTGATCGCTTTCCAGGCTGACTAATTTGATGTGATGCGTCCTGTCTTTTTCCGCTGTATGACAAGATTTTTACACCTGAACCTATTTTTTTTTTTTTTTTGACATCATTTTACTGATGCAGTGGAATTATCATGAGTGTGACCTTTCCTCAAATGTCATTTTATTCAGCCTAGTACATACAGTAGCAAGTGTGAAACGTAATGTGTAAAGTGTCTGGGTGTGCCTAACGTAGGCCTTTTTTAACCATTTAGAATGGATTGCAGTACATTTGTAGTGTATGTATGAAACCCTATTGACTGCATGGATTATTCAAGGCTGAAGAATACCACTGTTTGTTTGTGCTTCATCATATTATCATTGTTTATTGACCTGCTATTTGTCTGTTTTATAACATCAAAATATTGATGCAAAATTGTCCATGTTAAGTAAGGATTCCATCACCAGTACTAATGTAACAAACTGGAAATGGTTAGCTTTAGATGGCCTTCACATGATAATCACACCTAATAGACATTTCAGTTGAGCAAAGAGTAGTGCAATATATTTTTCTATGGAATATCAATGTTCTTGCATTTAGCTAATGTGTGTAGCCCGGCCGCTGGGAGAGGTTTGGTCTATTTCGCTAAAGATATAAAGATGATGGGAGAAAATGTGAAGATGAATATTGTGGAATGAATGAGACTTGATGAGTAGAGAACATCTGTAGAGAATTACAGATGTCTGAAACACGGTGGGGGCTTTCCAACATTTGAAAAGCCCTGTTTTGTCATAAAAGTTATTAATTCTTGTAAGAGGTGCTTGTTTTTGAAAATTGAGTTCCGAAATGCATATTATTTTACACATTGTTGTTTTTGTTGTCACTTTATGGTTTTTTTTCCCCTTTATTTTCCGCTTTAGACATTTAGGCTGACTCCCTCATGTGGTACCCTCCCATCCCATATTTTCTTAGAGGATAGACCAGGTGTCTTATGTGTTATACAGAAGTTCCCTCGGAAAAAAAAAAAAGTGTCTAAACCTTAAAGGAGGGAGTTTGTCAGATACTCAGGCTTCAGGATGTGTCAGATTATCCCGTGTATAGTGTCACTTAATGAATAAATGGCCTCGGACAAAAAAATAAAAGAAGTGAATGAAATCGTTGCTCAGGCTGTCGGTGTGGACTGAGATTAGAACAGCAGAGGGAGCAGGGAGTCGAGTGATCCAGGATGTGGCTCAGGCACAGACCTGATCACGTGACCCGAGCTCTGCCGAGCTGTTCCCACCTCCCGCAGTCATGGCGGTGTCGAGGGGTCGGGAAGATGGAGTAAACACGTCCTGATTCGTACCTCCATGCTGGACTCTAACCGCTGGCATCCACACTTTCGAGCACCATCCGCAGGCTGCCGCGCTTCCAACGATGGCCGAGCGCGGCGTCGATCTTTCGGCTCTGCCCAAAGAGGTCAGGGACCAGCTGGCGGAGCTGGATCTGGAGCTCTCCGAAGGTAAGGTCCTCACAGCGCCGGTGAAATGTCCGGAGTGTACCGGAGCTTGCTAATGGAAACGCGACCGTAGAGAGTGTGTTTAAACACACCGACCTCCTTTCAGCTGTCTTCTCTATTACAGCTCAACCAAACAGTTTCATAAGTCGGTGTTTATCTCGATAGATACAAGAATGAACCACGTCAGAATACTGGGAAGTTGTTCTGGTTCCCCTGATCTTTGATCACATACAGGCTTTATGGGTCAAGTTTCCCCCCCACACACCAGTGAACACCAAATGATGCTGAGTGCTCTGTATGTATAGCGTGTGTGTGTGTGTGTGTTGCAGTATTCGTACAGCAGTGATGGTTGTATAGGAGTATCGGTGGAAAATAGAATATGGTGCTGCTGTTATGCAAGGATCCTCCTCACGAATCACAGAGCAGCTAGATTGGTGCTGTGCAGATCTCAGGTGCCCGGGGGTGGATGGATGGATGAGTAATGCTGTGTTTCATGTGGAAAAGGAGGCAGGGGGTGCATGGCCCACGAATGATGCCTATGGCCCAGTCACCCCCCACCTCCCACCCAACACACACACAGACACACACAGGGCAGAGACAGAGTCTAAAGTCAGCATCAGGACAAGTGTTTGATGATCCAAACAGATTAAATATCTTGAAAAAGTTCAGGCTGACTCTTTACAATCTGCAACCCCGCCTGTGAGTAATAGGAAAGTCAACACTTTGATCGTGTGTGTGTGTGTGTGTTACATGTATATGACGTGATGTATAATTCAGAGTGTCACAGTGAGCTTTGACCCTGAGCTGGAGTTGAGTGTGTGTGTGTGTCCTGGTTAATAATATACACCAATTAACTGTGCTAATTAGCATAGCGTTCATTCTCTATTTAACACACTTGATGTGGGTGAGAGGGGATAAAGAACACCGTGTTCACTGCAGAATCTAATCCAGTGAATTAATATTGATATCTGTCACATATATCTTTATCGTATGCCGTGAATTTGATAAAAGGCAACAATATGGCAGAAGGAGGCGACCAATATGGTTTTGTTTTTTTGTTTTTTTTTGTAAGTTGGAGCATTTTGGAGACATTTGGCATCATCGTACGAGACTTTAGTCAAGTCATCGTTGATGTTGGAGGCCGGTCAGCTGCTCGGTGGTATCTTGAGCTCCTCCACGTGAAGTTAGAAGTTCAGTTAGTTACAAATATGCTCGCAATAACGACACACGTGTTTTCATTGTGAGTAACTTTCCAAAAATCATCACATTTTACAAAATTGTCAGTATATCATTTTACGTCGAATCGCAAAACAAAGCAGCCGGTGTGACCCCTGGCAGGTCGCCACAACACTTGAATCTGAAAACGGACTCATCAGGAGGAGAGCAGGGCCGTTTGGATCCAAACACACATTTCCAAGGAACGATCCAGAAATACTCCAACTCCACCACTATTTGACTGTAATAACCGGAGTCACTTAATTTGACACATTTGGGGGAAAAACACACACAATTAGTGCAGTGTGAAGAATGTATGACCTCAATCAACATCTGCAGGAACTAAGTTAACTGTTACCATCATCTGGAGTTCCAGCTCCAGATGCTGATGTTGTATCGGCTAAGTGGGATTCTTCTGGAACGTGAAGCTGAGATAAGAGATAATTCACCTCCAATAATGACACCGTCTCTGAGTTAGATCGCTCCAGAATAACTCATCTCACGTCAGCTTTATCTTCAGCATCGATGTTTCCCTACTTCCTGGAACAAAGTCCACGTCCCTGTGACGTGATCCCTCCCCTTTCGTACCGTCCTTCCTCTACAGCTCCACCTGTCACACACTCTGCACAGCTGATATTTTTCTCAGGTTGCTTAGAGCGGTCGTTTATTTCTTTATTGACTGAAGAACAAACAGATACCCGAGCACGGTCTGAGTCGGTGCCCATCTCAGTCTTTGAAGAGTCAAAGTGTAGAAAGAGCAGAAAGCCGACACCCTGAAGTGGCAGTTAGTTTCCCGAGGGCGGGGGGGACGCCGTCGGGCCGCGAGGAGGACGGCTCGATCCAATTTTCAAATGTCAGGTCAGACGGAGCTCTTTAGCAAATCAAAAGGCTCCATCCTGTCCAGATGCCAGGCAGCTTTGTCGTCCGAGGTGAATTTACCAACGTATGCTTAACGGCGTTCAGACCGCAAAGTGCTGACGGGCCGAGGCGAGCGACAGCTGGCCACCCGAGGAGCCTCGCCGCTTCTCATGGATATCTTTTACATGGCAACAATTGACTCCATTGTTGTAGCCATAGATGGGACTCCCATAGTAACAAACAGGGGAAAATATGCATCAGCATTTTTTCACTGTTGTAGCGGTCTGATGGGTGTGTGTGTGAGAGAGAGAGAGAGAGAGAGAGTGAAGGAGAAAACCCCACCTTCTTTAACCTCAGTGAGTGTAAGGACACAAAGAAAGCCATTGAGAGGATCAAATGCACAGTGATGAAGATGGACTGGAATTTAGAGCGCTGAACCACAACAGTTTAAGCTGCTCAAGCTCGGGTCGGTGTGTACTATGGTGTGTGTAGGTTGTGCGTATGCGTGCGTGCGAATGTGACGGACGAGATGGAAAATGAACAGAGATGTTGTTTTCTCATGAGGACGGACACGTTGAGGCAGCTTTCTCATTTTAACTGATGTCCACGCCTCACCCCACCCCCACAAACCCAACACCGTCCCTGTCACACCCTGCTGCATGGATTATGGATATTGATACCTACTGTATATGTGTGGGTGTTATCACACAATACACACTAAATGGAACACAGAAAGGTTATGATATTATAATTATAAACATAAGGAAACAAAGGAGATGAAAGTGACAGAATGATGGTTCAGTGGTGTAGATATTGGTTGGATGGATATGTAACGTGGAGTGGAACAAATTATTGATAAGTCCCTTAGTATCCTTCGTTCTCTCCACATGGTGTGTGAAGGAGAATTTATTAAAACATGAATAAAACAAACAAACTTTACTTTACAGTAAAAAACCTGCTATTATTTTGGCAGCTGAAAATCAGGATATGTGGTTTCTCTCATCACCAGAGTTCATCCTGCTGTCTGTGTGTGATGAGGGAGAGAGAGGGAGAGGGAGAGAGGGAGAGAGAGAGAGAGAGAGAGAGAGGGGGAGAGAGGGAGAGAGATCCCCAGCAGCAGTCCTAGCCCGATCTGACTCACAGGCTAAATGAGACAGGCGTGTTGCCCCCTGATGCTCTGCGACCTAGATTAAGAGATGCAGGCAGGACCATAATCTCTCTCTCTCTCTCTCTCTCTCTCTCTCTCTCTCTCTCTCTCTTTACCTGTCCCTTTGTCATTTCCCTCAGTTTAAAGCCCCTATATTTCCTCACATCTGACATAAATTAAATGCAACTGACGGCCTTGTAAACTGACCGTCTCTGTTTTTGTGGTGATGTGATCTGCACATAATTGTCCATGTGCATGTGATGTGTGTGTGTGTGTGTGTGTGTGTGTGTGTGTAGTAATGACAGAGGCAGGCAGGAAGGAAGCTGATGGAGCCTATCTTTTTAAAATCTCATTAACGGTTGGAGAAGCTGTCCTCCGATGGCAGACCAATAACACGTCGAAACGCAAAAATAGTTGTTGTTGTTGTTGTTTCTCTCTCTTATGTAACACATTTTGTGACCAAGTTCACCACTAACACAGAGCCACACACACACAGCTAAGAACGCCTCGAAGCTTTGGGTACGAATCGGACTGAATAATTTAAACTGGATTCTGATCACAGACACACACACACGCACACACACGCACGTGCTTCTCTGAATCTGTTGATGATCAGCTGATGGGTCTGACTGGGTTTGGTTTCTCCTGCTGCTGCCTTAAATGATCCTTTTCTTCCAGCGTGCAGAGTGAGAGTGATCAGGGCTTACTTTTAGTCGTTCACCGTGTCTCTTCATACCTGTTTCTTCCGACCTGTCCTTCATACCCGTGCTTCATACCCGTCTCTTCATTCCCGTCCTTCATACCCGTCTCTTCATACCCATCCTTCATACCCGTCTCTTCATACCCGTCTCTTCATACCCGTCTCTTCATACCCATCCTTCATACCCATCCTTCATACCCGTCTCTTCATACCCGTCTCTTCATACCCATCCTTCATACCCATCCTTCATACCCGTCTCTTCATACCCGTCTCTTCATTCCCGTCCTTCATACCCGTCTCTTCATACCCATCCTTCATACCCGTCTCTTCATACCCGTCTCTTCATACCCGTCTCTTCATACCCATCCTTCATACCCATCCTTCATACCCGTCTCTTCGTACCCGTCCTTTATACCCATCCTTCATACCCGTCCTTCATACCCATCCTTCATACCCACCCTTCATACCCGTCTCTTCATACTCATCCTTCATACTCATCCTTCATACCCGTCTCTTCATACCCATCCTTCATACCCACCCTTCATACCCGTCTCTTCATACCCATCCTTCATACCCGTCTCTTCATACCCATCCTTCATACCCGTCTCTTCATACCCGTCTCTTCATTCCCGTCCTTCATACCCATCTCTTCATACCCATCCTTCATACCCGTCTCTTCATACCCGTCTCTTCATACCCGTCCTTCATACCCGTCTTCATACCCGTCTCTTCGTACCCGTCCTTCATAGAACCGTGTAA
>OMNV01027648.1:0-20549 GCA_900303265.1 Brotula barbata | reverse complement strand
CAACTGTGGAATCACTCACATCCGTATGAGTTGACTGTCTGCTGATATGCTGCTGCGCTCTGCGGTGCATGTCTCGACACGCTGAGAAACACCAGGGGAGGAGGTGACGAAAGAAAAGAAACAAGAAAAACCAGAAAAGGAGGGAGAGGGCGAGCGAGCGAGAGAGAGAGAGAGAGAGAGAGAGAGAGAGAGGAGCAGTGTCAGGGCATGAGAGAGAAAGGGGAATGTATTGTAAGAGCGCCGGGAGAGAAGCAGTTTGTTATGGATGAAGCGGAGCTCTGAGGGAAGTCAGACGGCAACGCGTGCAGCTGTAAATGTGCCGACACAGCACGGCGACGGGCGAGACGCCGTGTCACCCCGGCGGGGAGAAGGTGCTGACAGTTACTCCCCGACTCACTCCTGCTGCTTTTTCCTCATTCCTGACAGAACGTTCTCCGTCGGAGGCAGAGCGAAGCGAGGCGGTAACCATGGTTCCTCCGGTGGAGATGGCCGAACGCCTCTGACGGCGGCGGGGACGGTGAACCGCGGGACGTGAACCGAAGCTTGACCTCTCTCAGGACCCGGCGTCGGACATTCTTGCCGATCTTCTCGTCGGTCTCACGGCCGGAGCGGCTGGACGGCGAGCGATAATAACGGTGAAGCGATGCAACGTTTTTAGGGCCCGGAGCGCGAGGAAGAACGCCGGACCCCCACATCTGGCATGGAGCAGCACCACCGTCGGCCCAAAACAGCTGGAGTATAAGTAGCGAGCGGAGAGCATGGGAGGCGGAGGCGGAGGCGGCGCGTCGTTCCCCGGGTGTCAGATCCGCCGGACGCGATGAGCGGCGCTCATGGAGTCGGCAGGAGCTCCAGCCTGCTTCAGGGCCGACGTTTCTACTGCCGGGAGTGGGCGCTGGACAAGCTGCGGCGCTGCCTGGAGGCCCGGTCCGTGCCCGGACACCCGCCGGGCCTGCTGGTGATGGGGGGTCCCGGAGCGGGGAAGACGGCTCTCTGCACCGAGCTGGTGTGTCCCACGTCCAAGGCCGGGCTGGCGGCGGGTCTGGCGTCCCGCTGCCTGGCGTCCCACTTCTGTCAGCAGGAGGACCAGAGGAGTACGGTGCTGTGGAGGTTTGTTCTGGGCCTGGTGGAGCAGCTGAGGGCCTCCCCTCTCCTACCTGCTACCTACCAGGAGATCCTGGACAGCCCCCCGGTGTCTTCAGCTCTGGAGCCTCACAAGTGTCAGAAAGACCCCGACGACACTTTCAAGAGGTTTGTGTTAATATTTAAGAGTAGATTTTAAACACGTGGAGGCAGACGGAGAAATAACTGATTGGATACAGGATCAGTCAACATCCTGTCAATATTATTTACACACGTCTGACAACAAAATTGTATTTCCGAGCTGAGCTGAGCTCTGGGAGCCGTTAAAATCGTCTCACTTCCTCTAAGACGACTTTGCTCATCCTTATCTGTCACCAACATCAAGTTTATCCCCGATACTTAGTTTAAATATTTAAAAAGTAAAATCCTCTCTGTCAGAACTTTTTGTGTGATATTTTCAACAATAACTCGCTTCGTGTCGGTCTGACTCGGAAACAAAACGTTCTCAGTTACTTAACGAATAACTGGCAGAAACTCTGCCCCCGCTGGTGTGCGGTGGTATTACACCTCTGCTCCTGCTGGCTGCAGGGCAAACATAGACTCTGGTCTGCTCTGTGTTTGCTCTGTGTTTGCTCTGTGTTTGCTCTGTGTTTGCTCTCCAGTGTGAAATCTGATTTTAAACACAGCATTGTACGTTTTAGTCCTCGATTCGGAGCAAAACAGTGAACTGCATTTTTGAAAAAGCAAAAGTTTGCCTCGTCTCCACCAGACGTTCCCCCCCCTTCGTGTTAGTTTTTAACGTTTCTCTGTTTGCTCCCGTGCTCAGGTGGTGATCATTTGGTTGGTTGTTGAACTTTTTTACATGTGAGGCTTTTCACCCCTGATGTTTTTTATACTGGGAAAGTTGCGTACAAGTTTGAATGTTGGCTGATTTCTAAATCTAACAGGTGTGCACCATGTTTCAGTCTGGATTCCATGAAGAGAACCCAGCGTAATAAAAGATAAATCTATTTTGTGGATCCACAAACAGAACTGAGTTATGACATCATGAGGCTAAATCCATCGTTTCGGCCCCCATTTTTCATATCAGATAACGAGCTGTGATCAGAGACGGAGATCCATAAAAAAAAAAGAACATTCACTGAAGCTGATGGAAGTGAGAGAGTCGCAGGAAAAAAGGGCAACCGCTGCTCTTCCTCGTCTTCGTGTTCCTCCCGACCCATAATGCAGCCCATTCACTGCACACACAATGGTCTTCCAGTGGGAATGAATGCTGCCTTATTTACGACGCAACATCCTTTCACAGAGAGAAAGAGGAAAAAAAAAAAAGACAGCGGTGGAAAAAAAAAAAAAAAGGCTCCGCTGACGGGCCGAGCGCTCGTCAACGAGGTCACCCGGCCCTTTCGCTCTCTGGCGGCGTGTTTACACTGCGATGAGCCCTAAGCCTTATTACACTCCTGCTGTGTTTGCTCCTCTCGGGTGTGAAGTGCCGGGCTGGATTCCACACTCCCCTCTGACTGGACCTCGGCCAGGAGCTGCGTGCCTTCAGCTCTCCTGAGAGAATCTTTATATAGTGAGAGTCCTGTGGTCCAGTTTTGCCACATTTCGTGTTTTTTTAGTTGTTTTTTTTTAGATTTCTGTTCCGGATTTCAATACACGTTCAGTTTCGATGAGAAAATAGATCAGAAACGAAGCAGTAAATCCATTAAAAGACTCTTTAAGTAGGTCCAAATACCACCATCAGAACAGAAGAGCTTTTTAAACATTGTTAGAGCTACAATGAGGCTTCAACATGTCCCACCGTACCTCTCAGGTCATATATGAGGTTGATGAGGATGAAAACAGAGGAGAAAAAAAGTCGGTATCAAAGTGAAATTAACTATTTTCTCAAACTGTCCTTTTTTGTTTTCTGGCCGTGAACCTTTGAATGCATCACAGGAAGTAGTTTGGACTTCTAGCGTTCAAGGATCCCGTGAACATGTCTTCCAAAGTTGGGTTTTTCCAGTCAGTCTCCTAATTTCTGTTAACACTCCACGGCCATCCAGCGTGAAAACCTAAGGCCACCTGGACCACCACGGTTCAGGACTTAAAGGCCCATTCTCTGAAGATTCCTGGCCCTCGTTGGTCCTATCAACTGTTTATCATCCAAAGGTGTCGAATCAATTCACTCATTTGATATTATTATTTGAATCTCATGGCTGGTCCAGATCGCTTCTATTGCAGCATTGGATGGATCCTGTGGATTTGAAGATTCTGGTCCTTATTCATATATAGAACCGTATTAAGAACACTCATTTTGGGGGTGGGGGGGGGTTTCTTCCCATGGAACACGTGTGGAGGAGGGCTTCCGTGTTTTTCCAACATGTGAGTAGAAATACAGTTTTATTTATTTATTTCCTGGAGCACCACGTCAGGCTGTGCACGGTTTGATTTATTTTTAGATTGTGTTGTACTTCGGAGTTATAAACTGGTAGCATGCAGCTTTTTGATTGATTTAATGTGTTTCAAGACTCGGAGTTACAGAGCCCCACCCACGCAACCCCCCAAACACACAAACACACGCACAATCCAGACGGAAATACTTCTCTGCCTGCCGACACAAGACGGTGTAGACATTTACACTAATCTAAGAATGTGGATCTGTGGATCTTCATCGCTAAGCACACACTTTTCACTCTGTAGATCCATAAAACGAGGACAAAAGTGTATTACTTCCCATCGGATCCATCCGTGTAAGATGAGAAAAGATTGGATCAAACTTTTGTAAACGTTTCTCAAGAAAAAGATAATATATAGAAACAAGTGGCAAAAAAATCTATTTATTAGTCACATTTTTGCCTAGTTTACTTCTTAACCCCAGAGAAAGTACTATGAAGCTCAGCGTTTCAGTACGTTCCAGCTCGTCAATGTACTTCGTTAAATTTTCCCTCACACAGGGTGCTGATTAGCGTAAGGGAAGTGTAAGAAGAGTTTTAATTAGCATGTAGCACACTTAGCACTTAGCATGACGCTTTGCAGTTGGCCTGATTTAAAAAAACAAACAACTTTTGTAAGATAATATTATTATTAAGTATTAAAATAATAATATTGAACTATTATATATAACTGTAATTACCAAAAACAGATCTAAACGAACTATAATTAATAAAACGGGCCGGTTTTGCATGTTAAGGGAAACTAGCATCACAAAACCACGTGCTAGCATGCACAGACGCCTGTTACGCTACAGTACGTCCACCCATAAAACGCACAATCCCGCACACGATCCGACGCTTCATCGGCTCACGCGGTAACGACGAAGAAATCTGAAATCTAAGATGATCTCTCGCGCAACAACTGGCGGATCCTGAAATGTGAGGCGCGCTCCGATTTGCTCCCGTTCACCTCGGCTGAATTGGAACTGACGTGACGTGTTCCGTAGGTGTGAACGGGAGCGTGTCAGTCTGTGGCTTCAGGTTTGAAGTAATTACAGGCGCACGGTGGCACGCGTTTGACGCTGGAGAGAACGGGGAGAACCCATAATAAGGGTTTGTTTACAAAGCACATAATTGGGAGCTGTGTAGGACATAAGTACTCCCCAACAATACTTATGTGTGAGGACATGAAGGCAGGTCGAAGGTAATCAGTGCTGTCAATGAAACGTCTTAAGAAGGATGAGTGTGGAGTATCGTCGCGTGTGTGTGTGTGTGTGTGTGTGTGTGCTTAGGGTGAAGCAGGAAATCCCAGAGGTTCCATTAACCTGAGTCATCATCAGACCACAGCTGGGCGTGGATGCTGACTGCGCTCTGTCTCTGTTTGTTTTTCTCTTTTACTCTTTTCCATCCACCCGCCGCTCTACATTTTATTTGGATGGGCATCGTCTCCTCAGCCGAACATGATTTAGTCTCCTCAGTAACGTGGTCGGACCCTTTCTTGTTTCTGTCACCGGGCGAGCTGCTTTGAAAGTCTCTGTGTATTTTCTGTCGTCATGAGCGTTAGGTATTTGCTTCACGTGGATCGTACCATTTGGTCCGTGGCCGTGCTCTCCGGGCACTCCTGGCACTCCTGGCACTCCTTGCACTCAACAAGGTGTTTCTACTCCTTGTGGCTGAAACAAAAGGCCCTACTTGTTTCGCAATATTGTCGATACCTCGATACATTAAATGGATGTCATAAACATGAATGTTGTGTTATGATGGTGAACTCCGACCCCGTCCCATCTCTGCATCTCATACTGTGTCCTCCTCTTTTTCCTCAGTGCAGTGTTGGGCCCCCTGCTGGACCTTCCTCCACCCACCCAGACTCTGATGGTCGTGGTGGACTCTCTTGACGTAGGCTACCAGTCCGGGGACGGACATGGAAAGAGCGGCTCCATCGCGGAGCTCCTGGCCTCCAACCAGCACCTGCTGCCGGGCTGGCTGCTGCTGGTCTGCTCTACCAGGCGCCACAACAAAGCCGTGTACAAGATGTTCTCAGGTACGACAGACAGCAGCTCGTCTTTCACGCTGTGATGCTACTCTCTGTCCTACAGCGTGGTACTGGAGACCCCTGGTCCACACTTCATCTTAAACAGGATGTTGACGTGGACTGTCCTCTGGAAGAAAATGCCGTATCAAACTGGTTCCTGGTAAAAGGAGGCATTCCACTGCTGTTTTTTGGAATATGAATTTCAGAAAAGTTTGATTCCATCCTCGTCCACCGATTCCTCTTTCCTAAGTTTTATTGTTGCAGCTGCGTCTAATAGCGGAAACACCTTGACATCCTTCCGTGCCCTTTTCACCCATTTGGTTGTCTCTCTCCCTATCTCTTTCTCTCTCTCTCTGTCTCTTTCTTCCCGTCTCTCGATAAGCCTCTCTCACCTTACACACACCTCACATACCATTCAAAACACCTCTGTCCTCCATCCCACCCCTAGTGCTGATTGACAGCAGAGAGTTTTGTGTGAGAGGTCTGCCGTCCCCGCTGACGCCTTCACTCTCCGTTCAACATGAAGAGTGTTCTCAGCCTCCACTCCTTTTACTGTTGGATTGTGGTCTTGTATTGTTAGTGTTTATTTGCCTTAAACCGATTGAAATTCCAGTATTATTTGTTTTGTTTCAGTGTAATCATTTGACTGTTATTTACATTTACTTTTTTTATTTGTATCTAAAACGTCTGACAGAATGGCTCGGCTCGGGAGATGCTCCTGCCGCCTCCCCTCGCTTTCTCCAGCTATCACATTCTAATCAATACCTTTTAAACATCCTCCGAGATCTATATCACCGTACTTGTATCAAATCTCAGCAGACAAACACTCAGTGATCCCAACGCGTGGGATGTCACAAACATGATGAAAGTATGCTAGGTCAGACTCGGTCTACGGGGACCAGGCAGTCAACAGCAGTCAGTGTGAGAAAAGCATCATTGCTGTCTAACCGTCACTCCTCTGGGCTTCAGAGACTCAGCTGACACACACTCAAGCATTTCTTAACGTGCTCTACTTGAGTTCAGCAAATCATCCCGATGCCCACGGCGATCGATGTGAAGCTGCTTCAAGACCGGACTTTCTGTCAGAACTTTGAAACTTTCTGCAGAATCCGGGGAGGGAGGAAAAGCGATTTTCGAGTCCTTGAGCCAGTGTCAGTTGCGTCTGTTCTTTGAAGGAGAGAACATCTGTTGCCAGGGCAACTTGCCCATGAACTCAAACTAGCTGGGCCTTGGACTAAGATCTGGGCCATGAACTGAAGTACCTCAGGAACTCTACCCATCGTAGCCGCTCCATTCTTCAGAGAGAACAAAAACATTTTGTACTCTTGAATTTAGTTTTGTAGTTCATCGTCCTCAGACTGTAAAGAAATCTTACACATAAATATCCTGGATAACTGTCAAAAATAACTTGTATTTCTTACATGATGATACAAATGAGTTCATAACAAAGACAAAATATATTATTATTATCATATTGTATTCACCTACAAGTCTGAATTACGAGAACAAAACCCTGCTGTTCCCGCCTAGATATCCTTGCTGTCGTTCGTTAATATTTTGGCACGAAGAGACGAAAACACCACAACATAGATTCATGTACCGTCCAACAAGTGTATGTCAGAGTATATTAGAGCTCATACCCAACTGCACCGTCATACACTTATTCCTTCTCTGTTGTAGGATTTCGTAAACTCTGTCTGGATGACCTGAGGAAGCCTCCACCGGTCCATGATGTGCAGCAGTACATCCTGTGCCGTCTTGACGAAGAAGGGACGCTTCGCCGTCAGCTCACCCCCGACACGGCCGACATGCTCAATTTACTGCACATCAAGAGTGGCGGGTGCTTTCTGTTTCTGGAGCGGGTACTGGATGGCGTGGCGGCATCCCTGGTGGGTCTCCGGGAGATTCGTGACATCCCCGGCACTCTTAATGGACTCTACCTATGGCTCTGCCAGAGACTATTCCCCCGGGGGCTTTTCGTCTCCGTCAGGCCTCTCCTGAATGTGCTCTTGGCAGCCCCAAGGCCCCTTACAGCCATGCAGCTTTGCACAGCAGCCTGGACACGTGACACCTCTCTCAGCATGGAGGTCATCCAGAGCAGGCTCCGAACCCTCTCTCCTCTCCTAATTGACGGGCCGGGCGGCAGTAAATTACTTTTTCATGCCAGCTTTGCTGAGTGGCTAACGGATGTCAAGTACTGCACACAGCGGTACCTGTGTAGCGTAGCAGAGGGTCACAACATGCTTGCAATGGCGCTGACGTTGCAGGCATCCCACCTGGACACAGTGGACACTTGCCAGCTCGCCGCCCATTTAGTTTACTCAGGTCAACATAAGGACAATCCCTCATTACTTGCACTGTGGATGCTGTGGGCAGGTGTACCCGCTCTTAACAGTGGTAACGACCACACCTCACCCTCAATGCATCCCCCTGTTCTGGTCAGGCAGGACGTCCTTCAGCTCTTAACGATGAGTGGTCTTTTTATGCCGAACAGTTTGTCAGGTTCAGGCGCCGGTGTTGGAGTGCACTGTGTTACTGGAATGAAGACGAGTGCGCAGCAGACGTTAGAAAGGGAGGAGTCTGTAAAGACATTGCTGGACAGGGGGCTTTCTGTGAATCATCTCACTTCTGTAGACGGACACACTCTGCTAGCCACTGCTGCCCTTGACGGCTCTACAAATTTAGCAAAGCTTCTTCTGAGCCACGGATTCGATCCGATGATCTGTGACCAGCAGGGTCAAACACCACTCACCTTGGCTTCCAAGCAGGGTCATGTCAACGTGTTGTCTGTGCTGCTGGAATGGGCTAAGACCCAAGAACCAGAAAAGGCAGTGAGCATGTTGGAACACGTAGACAGTGATGGCTGGACAGCACTCCGGTCCGCAGCTTGGGGAGGACATAATGAGGCGGTCCATCTCCTGGTGAAAGCGGGGGCAGACGTAGATGGATGTGACCGTGAGGGTCGAACTGCACTTCGAGCGGCAGCCTGGGGGGGTCATGAGAAAATAGTTCTGACCCTACTGGACTACGGGGCACAGGTAGACAAAGCTGACATCAAGGGCCGCACACCACTTATAGCTGCCTCCTATATGGGCCATCACGAAGCTGTGGGGATCTTGCTTGACCACAAGGCAAACGCTGACTTAGCTGATGGAGATGGTCGCACTGCTCTGTCCGTGGCTGCCCTGTGTGTTCCGACAACAGCAGGTGTCATAGGCTATGTTGAGGTAGCCAATCTGTTATTGGAGCGTGGAGCCAATCCAGCGCACAGGGACCACGATGGAATGACACCACTGCTTCTTGCAGCCTACGAGGGTCACGAGGACATAGTTGAACTTCTGTTAGAAACTGGTGCTGACGTAGACGAGACTGCCGGCCCGGATGCTAACTCCAATGCGGCCGTTACACCGCTGCTGGCAGCTGCAGCCATGGGCCACATCAAAACTGTGTCCCGGCTTCTTTTTTGGGGAGCAGCTGTGGATGCAATTGATCGGGAAGGAAGGACAGCCCTCTGTCTGGCAGCAGCAAGAGGCAGCGTTGAGGTTGTCCGAGCCCTCCTGGACCGAGGCCTAGATGAGAATCACAAGGATGACCTAGGTTGGACACCGCTACATGCCGCTGCCTGTGAAGGCCATCGTGCGGTGTGTGCTGCTCTGACAGAGCGGGGCAGTGTGGCACGTGTTGGAGAGATGGATAATGAAGGGCGAACTCCACTCATATTGGCGGCCCAGGAGGGCCACTTGAGCACAGTTAGGGTGTTATTGGATAGACGATCTCCCATTGACCACAGGGCATATGACGGACATTCTGCCCTGAGTGCTGCCCTCCTGGAGGGCCACGCTGAGGTGGCGGAGCTGCTTATGAGGCGAGGAGCAGATACTGATGTCAGAGATGCCGAGGGGCGACCTCTGCTCTACCTCTTGGTGCTCGAAGGCCGCCTTGAAATGGCCACTCTCCTTGTAGAGAAAGGGGGTACACCCTTGGAGTCCCGTGACTCTGAGGGCAGGACATCGCTTCATGTTGCTGCCTGGCAGGGATGCGTGGAAATTGTACAATTGCTTTTGCAGCACGGTGCAAACCCAAATGCACAAGATTTTGAAGGGAGGCCACCGTTGCATTCAGTGGCATGGACAGGACACGCTGAAGTGGGACAGCGTCTCCTTGAAGCCAGTAGTATCAATGTAGACCTTTCGTGTCACCGTCAGAGGGCAACAGCTCTGAGCATCGCAGCTCAGGAGGGACACTACAACGTTGTTGCCCTGCTTCTAGAGAAAGGTGCAAATCCTGAACACATGGACAAATACGGCCGCAGCCCAGTCAAAGTAGCCGGAAAATGTGGACACTTTGCCATCGTAAAGCTCTTGGAGAGCTGTGGAGCCAAGCCATACCCAGGCCGACTGCCCCAATCCAATTCTGTGTCAGCTCAAATAAAGAGTCCCTCCTCTGACAGCAACAGAGGTGAAGATGGAGCAGCACCCACTCTTTCTGGAGGAGCTGCCGCCACCTCCAGCTCCTCCGTATCTTCCCCGAGCTCCACTGCTGAACGATTCCATTCCATTCAGAGCTCCCAGACCTCCTCTACCTGCCACTCTCTTGCCACAGTCCAGACGGTGCCCGCTGACAGCATCACATTCACCCAGCAGATCCAACAGCACTCGTTACCCCGCAGTCGCAGCCGTCCCTCCACCCTTCCTCCGCCGGGGGGCTCGGGCGCAGGTAGCGTCCACGGAAGCAGCAAGAGGCCTCCCAAAGGGACGCCTCCTGCCCACACGTGCACAGTCACCGCTATAGTGCATAACAGTGAACTTCCTCATAGTGGAGCGCCCCCTAGACTACCCAGTAAAATGAACGTCAAAGCAGACAGAACGCAGTGTGGAAACGGTAGATGGCACTCTGTCATGGCCTCCCTTGGGATAATGCCAGGACAGGACGGTCCCCCGGGAGCTGATAAAAACAGAGACAGTCCCCCCCTGGGCTACCCCTGTCAACTGCAAACTCCACTCCGAGGCAAAGCTTGGGATTCTCCGTCCCAGAAGAAAATTCTGTCACCTGCTTGCTACACTTTCACTCCGGCTCCACCTTGCAGTGCCTTGGTAGAAGATTACATGATTGCCATGACGACCACAAATCCCCAGCTTAATCTGAAACAGGCCATAAAGCTGCAATTTGAAGGGCCCACCAGTGCAGCCCTACACAAGAGGGAGACGCCGCTGTGACCGCTGCAGAAGTAACGACAGATGTCATCGCAGCACTCATTTAACAAATCCTACATATGGGATACTGAGTCAAACAGGTTCGGACTGTTATCAAGACCTGGACGTCCCTGGTTGAGTTGTAAACTGAATGCAGTCGTCTTTGCTGACATACATTCATAGAACTCCACTCGTTAATATCAACGCTCTTTGTTGTGGGTGGACATAGATTCTCTTTTTTTTTTTTCATTTCGAGGGGAAGCTGCTTTTCAGTGTGTACAGTTACTATCTGAGGTCTGATGAGACAGGAAGTGATCTCACCTCGCCGCCCCTGAAACCCCCGCCTTTCTCCTTCCTTCTGAGGAGCAGAGGAAGAAGGGAATGAATGACATCAAAGAGTATTTACATTCCCGTACATTCCTTTCTGTTTCTGTTCTGCCTGTGGCGTGTTGAGCAGAGCTCCAACACTCGGACAGCAGCGTTCTTTAAAACTCTGTCCAGGATTCTACAGACTCGAACTCAGACACTATTTTATTTTTGCTCATTTTCAGTTCAGACCACGTCGTACCATTATTATGTACTGTAGAGGAGAGTCGACATCCTGTGTTAATACAAATACTGCACGGCTACCACGTAACTATGACGACGAGAGAAACGGGGCCCAGCTCAAGATGGATCTTCAGATGTTCCTTTTTTTTTTTTTTTTAACTTTACTTGAAGGGGGCTTTTGCATCTTGGTCTTTCATATTTTCTATCAACTGATTTCCGTTGCTCATAGATCCGTGCTGACAACAAAATCCAGCCTGCAGAAAAATAATCTGGGTGATCAAACACTGCCACCATTAATGGACCAGCGGGGCCCAATCAGTGCTAACGAACCATAAATCATCAACAGTAGATACCAAAGACGGACGTAATTCACAACGTAAACAAGCTCCAAGTAATGACTAATTCTTCACGAGTTTTCAAGTTGTTAATATTTGATTGCATTGTAATTAAAATGAAAAATAATGACAAAAATGTCTGAGTATTTGTCTGTCAGCGTGTGTGTGTGTGTGTGTGCATGTTGCCCAAGATGAAACAACAAAAAAAAAAGCACAGAAGGCATCTTTACACAGTGTGTATGAAGTGTGTGTGGTGAAGAGCAGAAACGTTTTGAGTCTAATGTGCAGAGAATGTGGACCTTCTTTGATTCTGTCTCTAACCTGCGTGGCTGCGGTGCTACGTGAAGTCTGGAGAGTCCGGGAGTGACACGGATCAAAACCCTCCCGGAGGCTCACTGTGTTTGACTCAAACACTCAGCGTGCACAAAATCTATCTCTGCAATCCAGGACCTCCAAACATTTTCAATAAACGTATAAACCTAATAATAGTAATAGTAACAATATAAAAATAATGATCATAAGCAAATCAGTATCAGTTGAATTGAAATCTTTTCTAAATCATGGAGCTGACAGGAATTATATCAGCATTTTCCCATAATATGAAGATTATTTGCCTGTAATATTTTCAAGTTCTGTTTCCCAACACTGTTTAGGAGATTATATTATATGATCATAAAGAGTTTCTGAGATTATTACCGGTCTGTTTAACCCTGCGGTCAGTGGGTCCAGGAGCTTCGGTGACAGGAAGTGTTTGTTCCTGTCCTCCTGTGAGCAATGAAGTCATAAAGACTCCATCAGCTTTAAGACGGGCGCAAGGGGAATTCAGGACGTGTCTTTGACCCCTGAAGTGAACCATGCGTCCGACTGAAAGGGTTAAACACAGAAGACAACTGTCATAAACTGACCAGCAGGCCGTAACAAAACTACTGCATATCAACAGGTGGAGATTATTGTGCTGAAATAATGATGCACACACACCCACACACACCTAGTTAATACTAGTTAAGCCTACTGCATTTTATGGTGCCTTCAAGTAGTGTTGTAAATCGGGAGATGCCATACTTACAAGTTGTTACAGGTCATGTGACATTATTGGGCTGAGGGGAAAAAACAGTTTTAGTATCTGAATGTGTCATTCAGATCAAATATTTAGTCCTGAGGCGTCTGGTGGCTCTGGTTTAAGGATGCAGCCTCTGCCCTTCATGTCATCCCCTCTCTCAACCCTGTCCTTCCTGTCTGTCTCTCTACTGTAACTATCACAATAAAGCAGAAAATGCCAGATACTCAGAGGAAGTACATGACAACACCACATCCAGATGTTTCAGCTCATTGTAATTCTCCGCATCTTCTGCCGTGTTAAACGTGAAAATTCAGCACTATGCACGATGCAGCATTATGTGTTTTCAGATGCATAAAGAGCAGCAGACTTGTTTTTTGTAAATGTCGGTGTAGTGCACACAGAAACCTAAAGACTCCTCCAGTTTTCCGTCTCATCGGCATTTCACCGGAGATCAAACTCTGCATTTGATCGCCGGAGTCCAAGTTTTATTTTAAGAAAAACGCTCTCTGGGCTGTTCAGACCGTTTCAAAGGAGCCAAACGCTGCAGATATCTGACAGGAAATGGAAAAATTCAAGTTCTGGACAGATGTAGTGGCTTTTCAGGAGGCATTGTAAGAGATGTTTTCTCTGTTTTCCTTCCATTCCATGGTACCGGAACTTCCTTCCGTGTGAGAGACCCCCAGAGAGTCCACGTTTGTAAAAGACTGAATAGACTTTTGTCCTGAATTTGTACATTCACATCACAGAGGGTTCAGAGTTTAACTGGATCAGCAGAGACGGGGATCAGCTGGAGTGTGTGTCCTGTCCAAATAAAAAGTTCATCATCAAGGGGTTGATATGAAAGAAAAACTAGACTTTGTGGTTACAAATCAGCTCCCTCACTTGTTTTCTTGTGATAATAGATAAATTTAATGTTTCTTCTTATAATGTTCATACGATATATAAAACTGCACATTTATTCCTTGACTTGTGAAAAGTGAAAAGTGATCTGAACCAGACACAGTTTTCAACTTCTCCACAATTATCTCGTTATCTTAAGAAAACAAAAGTCGTTTTCTCGTGATAAATTAGCTTGTTATCACAAGGAAACGACTTTTGTTATCTGGAGATTAGGAGATAAATTAACCTCTTATCATGAGAAAAGCAGTTTTGTTATCTTAAGTTAGGGAAATAATTAACTTGAGATTTGGAGATACCTGCTCATCTTCGGCTCTGACTAGGGGAGGGATGAGAAAAGCACCTGGAATTAAGAAAAGGATGAATGTGTAAAGAATGAATATAAATGAAAATGACTTCAAGCGGAATCAGTCACAAAACGTTCTGACATTAGGAAAGTGAACTAAAGCGGACTAAAATAAAAACATTGGCTTATCACGCTGAGGAAGAGGAAAGCTGATAGAGAGACGGGATGAGCAGCTGCTCGGAAAACAATGGGGAAACAGGATAGCTCACGATTTTGGAAACAGGAAGTCTGGTCAGCTGGTCCAGGGTTGAACCTGCGGACTGGGAAACAGGAAGATGGTTCCATTCACAGAGAAACCATTCTTCAGACCGGAACAGAAGCAGCCGGCCGTCATACATATAAACGGCACTTCAGCAGCATCTAGTGGTGGAAGAAGCTACGCGACACCCGAAAATGATACTCTGGTATCATCCCTAAGTAAAAATATGATGATTCTTATTGCAGTAAGGTGTTTACATCGAGTTTCAAAAAGCAGATTTATCTCATTCATGTTGGGCTAATTTGGTCCACTTGGTGACCGGCAACCTAAGAGGAGTTGCTTCGGGCAACCAGAGCCCCAAAAATCTACAACCACCTTCGGTATCCCACAATGCATTGTACCCTGCTGCGTTCTTGCGGTCCTTGACAGCTGGTTCTGTTAGGAGAGAGCTCAGCATTCAACATTATTCGGTCATTTAAAAGAATAAACCTCACGTACGATGAGAGTGAGAGACAGTTGTTCCACTCCCATCACTCACTTTGTGCACGAGGACATCACCGACTCATCCTCATCGTGTTTGACAGACTCACCTCATAAACACACCCGAGCAAAGTGCAGTCCAGACTTTGATTGCAGTGATTTGCTAAACCTTCAATCAGAATGTATTCAGAGCTCTGAGGGCGGGGCCGGGAGAGGAGGACTGACCTGTTGATTATACGGTGTGTGTGTGTGTGTGTGTGTGTGTGTGTGAGGGTTGGGAGATGATCAGATGTATGAGGTATGACTCAGTGGGGCTTCGAGCTGAGACATCGGTTCATATCATAGACGTGATAATTGTGGTGTAGAATGACTGTCATGATGATCCACCCATGTTCAGACATGACAGGAATATTTCATTACATAACTTTAAAACACAGACAGCAAAGTAACAATATTTAAATACTAAATTTAAATATTACAAGGTGTGAAATTTGGGAGAAATTGTACTTTTACTTTGTTGCAGAGGGAGGAGAGTGTAAGATTTGTATGTTTTTTAATGTTCAGCCCAACACCATTTACATAACAGGAATACACAACACACACACACAAACACACACACACACAAAGATGATCCTACATCTATAACACAATAATATTTTATATAACCAATAACACCGCAACCTGGTTTCTACTGGAACCTGAGAGGACTTAGTGAATCCTACAGGACGGTCGTGTTCCAAACTTTTTTTACTTTGTGTGGAGTCATGTGATCACGAACAGGTTCCATTGGTCAGACTTGTTCAAAAAGTCAGTACCGATATAAGTTCTAGTTTCGACTGATCTGTCATGTATCTGCAATTCAAACACCAAAAAGAATTTTCCATTACCGGTCAGTCAACATGTTCACTTCGTCCATTTGGGGCCAGTAAAATGTTGGGAAATTAAAACTCGGTCAGAAATGTGAGTCCAATGTTGATGATTATATGGTATCAGATCATATGAGGAGGAGGAGGAGGAGGAGGAGGAGTACTGGGTGTTCAGGTTCACCTTTCTTCACTTGCGGTGATTAAAGCCTGAGCCTGACATTGGACGGTGTGAGGAGATAAACGTTGATGTTCTCCATTCAACCTCAGGATCCTTATGAAACGTTGTTTACTGATCATAACTTACTGTAATGTAAGAGGAGGAGGAAGACCTCATAATTTACACACGATAAAACCTTATTACCACCTTATGTCCCCTGCCAGACTCATCAAAATGCTCTGAGATGAAACGTAAAAAAGGTTTAGTTAGGATTGGTGTGACATTGTCTCATGTTCAAAGGAACAACAGAACTGACACTATTGGACAGAGGGACAGAGGGACGGAGGGACAGAGGGACGGAGGGACAGAGGGACGGAGGGACGGACAGACAGACGGACAGACAGACAGACAGACGGACAGACAGACGCATAGATAGATAGATAGATAGATAGATAGATAGATAGATAGATCAGTCTTTTAAGATAAGTCCTAGTCCTGGTTTCATTTGTACCTGTAGACTTTAACACAGTGGTGCATGCTGTCAGATACAGCCAGGTGGCCCTCAGGCAACAGAGTCAAGCCCCGTGGGCTACTCAGTCCCTGTTCTACTACCGTCCAACCCGCCCCCTGTGCTGGATACAATATGACTTTGTGCTGGTCCCCCCAGTCTGCTACCAATATGCTCCCATCTTCGTCTATACAGATGCCCCAGGGGCTGACCAGAACGGGCCCCATACCGGCACACACACCCAGGACCCTCACGGTGTTCCAGCCCGGCTCCAACACTTTGACGCACGGCACGCGACCCGTTTCGCTGCCCCTCTCCGACACGGCCACCATGCCTGTCCTCGAGCAGGCCGCCACCAAGTAGGGCCGGTGGAATCCCGTCACCACCGTGCGTTCGAGCCGCGATCCCGTTTTTGTGTCGAGCTTCAGGGCGATGAGGCAGCCTTTACGGATATCAGCTACCAAGAACTCGTCGAGCCGGGTTACGGTAACGCCCCTGGGGGCCTCCAGCTCATCTTTTGCCGAGCCCAATCCCGATCCTCCGAAGGTCTGCAGGAGGCGACCGTGTCGGCTGAATACGAGCAGGGCACGTTCAGCCGCACAGCTCAGAGCGATCAGACCCTTGGTGTTGACGGCAATGTCAAAGTAGTTCCGGCATCGTCTGGCAGAACCGTCAGACGTTGGAGAGGCCACTTGCTGGAGGACATTTCCTCGAGGGTCAGTGACCTGTTTAAAGGTTTACATCATGTTTTAACATCAAAGCCAACTGAATGCTGCTTAATATACAATAGATACATTTAGCTACCATCAAATGTAACAACCCCACAGTAAATCCTGCCTTGAATGGCCTTCAAGGACCAGTGAACATTCAACACTATTCATAGTGGTGTTGCCTTGAGTGTAGTGTGGGGTTGTGTTTAATAGTACGGTAGACCGACTCCATGGGTTGTGCGTGTGTGTGAAATATAGCTCATACCTGAACACGTGCATTTCCGCAGTCCACTATGTAGAGTTGGCCTTGTGCTGTGGCATGAATCCCACTTGGGAGTGTGAGGTCAGCACGGCCTGAACCTTGCTTTCCAAACTGCCTGATCAAATGACTTCCGACGTCGTGAAACCGTGAGTACGATGGGTCTTCTTCTTCCAACTCCGCCAAGGCTGGCTCTCCTCTGTATCCATTTGACTGGGAGGACCCGTCTATGACAGACATGGATGAAGACCGAGCTACGTGAGCTTGTTTTGAGCCCGTCAGCGTGATCCTTGTCTGTGGCTGGTGGTCCACGTTAAGACTTCTGCAGGTAGTGTAGGAGTGGGACTGTCCCGTGTCGGACATGCGCGGTTGTCTGCCGTGAATCGACGAGGTGGAGGCGGAGCTTAAGTTGAGGTTGCTACATTTTGTTCTCCACACGCCCACACGCTCACTCGCCCTACCACTGATCAGTGGCCGCGTCCTATACGTCAAGTCCGCCGCAGATTTGGATAGACGGCAACTGTAGTTCAAAGAGCCCCTGTTCACGCTGGAGTCAGGAGATGAGCTGACAATGAAGGTGTAGCTGGAGTCCAGGCTGTCTGCTGGGGAGGGCGCTCGGCCAGAGTCACAGAGGGTACCTAGAGAGTGTTCATCAGAGGACTGACTGAGACAAGAGTGAGGCCTGCCCCTGGCAGTGAGGTCTAGACAGCTCCGGCTGCTCAGAGACTCTCTGGGATTCATCCTGGGGGATGTTAGGGCATCTTGACAGTTCCTCCAAAATCTCCCATTGAAATCTCGAGGTCGTCCTCGGTCTCCATCCTGGCTGTCTAGACTCAAATATGGACTCCTTGTGTGCTCCTGTCTCACTGGTTCAGGTGATGTGGATGGCTTGTTACCAGAGAGCAGATGGAGAGGTTTCCTCTGGTTCCCAGGGGAGCAGTGTTTCCCATTGTTGCTCATCTTGCCGTCATTGTCCTTAGTGTTATGAACCATAGGGACCGACAGGAAGACGTCTTCCCCTTGAGGCTCAAAGGAGGCTGGTTCCATCTCTTCATCCTGGAGCGACTCCCAGTCAGGCTGCTCACACCTGGGCCGAGACTGATGCGCCTGCTTGGACGCTTCCTCCGTCTCCAAACCACTACGGGCAGAGAGGCTGATCTTTCGGACCACCCTGCCTGTTGGTCCTGGGACGAGTGTCACCTCTCCAGCATTCTGATACGATTTGTCTCCACGCTCCATCTCCTGTGAATGGAGAGCACAGAGCTGTCCCTGGGCCCCACAGCCTCCAACGTGCAGGCACAGGCTGTGCTCCTGTACATGAATGTCTCCAAAGTTGACAGCATTGGGCTGCGAACTGGGTTTGAAAGTTACTTTCTTCAGGGAAAGGGAGATTTCCCAGTGCTGGAGAAGCTCTGCTACCTCCTTCAGCAGCCGGCTTTGGTCCACACCCGACTGCTGGCCCACTCCCTGTAGCTGCTGCTGAAGCTGGGCCAGTTTACGCAGCCTTTGGTCCAGCAGGGACTGGCTGACCCGGGCCGCTGCCGTGTTCTCTCTCTGCACCTGCTCCAGATGCTGCTGGGTGTCTCGATGGTCCTGCCCCACCCTTTCAAGCAGGCGTTGCTCTTCTCTGCGTACCCCCAGGATAGCGCGCTCCACGCCCAGCTTCACAGATTCGGTCTCCGCTACGTGGCGCTCTTGTAGGCCGCGCAGCTCTGCCTCGGCCTGGGCGAGGTCACAGCGGGCCTGGGTCACCCAGCAGGGAGGGGCATGATGCAGGGCAGCAGGGGAGGTGCCAACTGAGCGCTGATCGGGACCGTGGGTGGGAACGGGGGAGCTGGGACTGCTGTTCAAAGGAGTTCCTCCAAACATCGTATGTTTTCTGTCTTTCAACTGTTCCTGTAAAAAGAGATGAACAAATTAAACTAACTCGATTAGTTGTGATTGATTAATTAATTGTTTAATCACAGGTCATCACAAGTGCACAGAATAGATCAGTTTAGTCTCAAAATGAACTCAAATTCATTCTTTTTATGGGGTCAAATCTGAGCAAACGTTGCCATTAATCACATTTCAGAGATTTTATCATCTGGCCGCCCTCGTTGATACAAATCAGGCACAAATTTTGAGCACAGCCGGATCAGCGGCAGAGCGGCTCCTCCACCAACTGCAGGGGTGGTAGTTTGAGCCCCAAAGTTTCCTTGAGCGAGACATTGAATCCCACGTGGGCCCCTGGGCTCTGCTCCTATATGGGTCAAATTTCATATCCATATGTAGAAGACAGAACATGACCCATATAGTCCAGCCGTCTCCTCAGAATACACAGCGGTGTACAGTAGAAACGGACCAGATTTGGTTGGAACCACGGCCGTGTTTCCAGGAGAAGCAGATCGTGGTAAGGAGGTGAGTCTACGAAGGGAGGTCAGAGGAGAAACATCGCCTCGGGCACGAAGAGGAGGAGGAAGAAGGTTGTCTTGTGTTGAGAAGTATATTAGCATTTCAAATGGTGGCACACGCTTCAAGACTGAGGGCAAAAGTGGGAGGAAAAGAGGAGCAGGGTGTCAGGATCCTTAAGTTCTTCTTCCTCCAGTCAGACTCCAACTGGGCTGACGTTTTTTGGAGTTCTGTGCCAACTGATATCTGACTTCCCATACCCTTACAGCACCAAACTATTTTGAAGAACACACTCCCTCATGGGAGACTAACACATTTTATTCTGCTGAAGAAGAAAAAAATGATAATAATTCATCAAATAATGTAAAACTTCTCAAATGCAACATTTAATAAGTCACACCTCGGTCTAGGCGGCACAGTTCTCTTGTTTTTATTCTATTATTGGAGGGAGAAGAAAGTAGAAATTGTTTTTCATGATTTACAGACTAAGATGATTTTATATGTTTTTGTCTAATAGAGATCTAGTTACATTTTTAATCTACATTTTCTTGAGCCAAAAAACAATTGGCTATTATTATTATTATAACTTGTAGCAGTAGTAGTAGCAGTTGAAGTAGTAATAGTTGTAGTTGTAGTAGCAGCAGTAGCAGTTCTAGTAGCAGTAGTAGCAGTTGAAGTAGTAGTAGTTGTAGTAGTAGCAGTAGCAGCAGTAGCAGTTCTAGTAGCGGTAGTAGCAGTTGAAGTAGTAGTAGTTGTAGTAGTAGTAGTAGTTGTAGTAGTAGTAGTAGCAGCAGTAGCAGTTCTAGTAGCAGTAGTAGCAGTTGAAGTAGCTGTTGAAGTAGTAGTAGTTGTAGTAGTAGTAGCAGCAGTAGCAGTTCTAGTAGCGGTAGTAGTAGTAGTAGTAGTTGTTGTTGTTGTAGTAGTAGCAGCAGTAGCAGTTGAAGTAGTAGTAGTAGTTGTAGTAGTAGTAGTAGTAGTAGTTGAAGTAGTAGTAGTTGTAGCGGTAGTAGTAGTAGTAGTAGTAGTAGTAGTAGCAGTAACAGTAGTAGTAGTAGTAGTAGTAATACTAGTAGT